>AWWV01012948.1:0-24313 GCA_001974805.1 Corchorus capsularis
GTTTTGGACTTGAAAAAGGCAGAACTGGGCTTTGGACTTCAAAGGAAAGTTGTAGATCTCGGAGTTAGCTTTCCAACGGCTACTCATGGACCTAAAACGGACATCTGAGCAGAAAGTTATGGCCTTTTTACCGAGACTGTGCTGAAACCAAGATTAAATCGCAAATCTGCGGGAAATTACGGGATTTGAATATTCTTTTGAATATTAAGCCCACAAATTGGGATTTTAACTCCAATTATAGGTTTATATGGGCTGAGTATAATCCCATATAAAATATCCAAAAATCCTTAACTTCCGGGCTTCTTTTGGGCTTGTCTTCAATCTTTTGCAATTTAAGCTCCAATCTTCAATTCTTTAAATTGTCTTTAAGAAATCTTCAAACACGAACTTTGAATCTCCAAATCTATACTCAAAATTACTTTACTTATATCTGTGTAAAAAGTCATCAAAATAGCTACAAAAGTAGTGAAAATTAACAAATTTCCAATTTCATATCTCTTAAAGACTCAAAACACAAATATCATCAAAATAAGGCAAATTAGAGCATAAATAGACCCAAAAACATAGAAAAATAGCCATAAAAATAGGGTTGTTTTTGCCTCAATCATTGATCCTTTTCTCTTCAAAAAGGGAGTTTGAAAATGCTGTGTCAAAATCCTTTTACCATTTTTGATTTTTCAAAACTTGATCAATTTTATTAATTTCTAAGAGTCTTCTCTTGGATTTTTAAAAACATTTATTTTCCAAAAGTCTTATTTCGGATTTGTTAAAAAACATTTATTTTCTAAAAGTCTTCTCTTGGAATTGCTTAAAAAACATTCTTTTTAAAAATGCTTACCTTTAAAACTCTTTGATTACCAATTTTAAAATTTTTCTGAAAAACTGAATAAGAGAACATGATTTTTTGAAAACATTTTTGAAAAACACTTTTTATTACATCTTTTTATTTTCTCATTGTTTCCTTCTTTTTTTTTTAATTTTCTTTGATTTTTCCTAACTTTACTTAATGCATGAATGCAAGTGATGAATGCAAAATCCGGTTATTTTAAGTTGATTCACGTAACCCAGATTATTGAAAGCCCTTCCCGGGATATATGCTCGGAGCCCCGACGCATCCTGAGAAGAACCGTCTCATCCTCGGAGACATTCAGTGGCCCCGAATACTCGATCACTCACTGAATGTCCCTTCTTCGGAAGGGTTACGGTCATCAACCGTATTATGGTGGCATGCATTGCAAACAGATATAATTAATTTCAAATAAACATGAAATGCATGCAATTAAATTCTACTTTACTTCTCCACTAAATTACTAAATTATTACAAAACCCAATAATGAAATCAAATAAATTGGAAGCTAAGAGCCAAACTGGACAATCCTGGGGACTTTTCTGCACACTAAGAAAAACAATTAGCAAAATTCAGTAACAAAAAAAACCACAAATTGAAAATTCATAACATGATTCAAACATCCAATTTGCACAATTCTAATATAATTTCTAAGATTAAGGACCTAATTAGTCATGGAAACAAGTAATATGGGCTCAATCCAGCCAAATCACCACATCAAGGACTTAATTGAACAAGAAGTAAACTAATAGTCTTTAAAAGAGGAAGAACACACATTAAAGTCCTCATACGAACTAAATTAGATTTTCTAATTAAACCAACCTAAAAATCAAATCTTTAAATTAAAGTTTTAATTTTTAAGTTGAGATTAATTCAAAAAGTTCATCAATCCCCTTTTAAGCTAGCTTTAATCAAAAAATTATGCTTTTAATTCAAAGTTTTGGCTTTTCAAATTATAATTAGCTCATAATGGTTCAATATTCCATTTCAAAGCTAACTTTAATTCAAAAATTCAAACTTTGAGTTAAAATCTTAATTTGCTAATCAAAATCAACTCAAATAGAGATCAAAAATCCATTTTTAAATTAATTCCAAAAAAAACAAACCTTTAAGCAAAAGATTTAATTTTTAAGTTCAAATTAAACTCTAAAAGGATTCCAAGCACCATCAAGTTCTAATCAACACTTAATCTTTGCTATGGATGCTAGTTTACCAATTTGAAGGAAATAACCATATCAAGATTTTAACTAAAATTAGAAAGCTAAGATTTTTTAATTAAATCTAACATGGAAAAGATTATTTATGGCCAACATAACCTAAATCTATCAACTTTACCACAAAAATAAAGCAGGCAAGCTCCAAATCAAAACAATTAACAACAATCAATTCCAAATGGCAGCAAATTGAAGTAATATGGAGTAAATTGAAAGAAATACTTAAAAAATGGTGTCGTTTCCTTCCAAGACCCTTTCTTTTTCAGCACTTTTCCTTCTTCCTCCTTTTCTTCCCTTTTTCGATGTTTCATTCTTCTTCCTCGCAGCCTCTGAACCAGTTCTCTTTCTCCTTCGATACTTCATCGAACCTCACCAAAACAACTCCATTTCAGCACAACAACATCAGATCTGAAATCCCCATACCCCGAAACTTAAAAGCCCTCAATCAATTCGAAAAAAGAAGCAAAAGATTCAAACATCTCAGATCAAGAACAGGGTGCGATGACCTTTGAGCAAGGGTGTTGCTCTGTTTAGGCTTTCATCGTCTTATCCCTATTGTTCTCTTTTTCGTTTTTGAAAACCTCAGAGAATTAGAAAGAGAGAGAGATCCAGGAATGAAGAGAGTATTTGATCCCAGAGACAGAGAGAGAGCTGAATGAATTCAATCCATCTCTTTTCTGAGTGTCCGAAATCCAGTGAAATGACAGAGGATTTTCCTCTGTAGAAGAGAGAGACTAAGTGCAGAGAGAAGATCCGTCCCCGAATAGTGAATGATTCAATGAATGCTTCCCCACTTTGTGTAGCAACCAACTCTGAAGATAAGATCCTTGTCCCATTCTTTCGGTTAGCTGTAATTTTTAATTTCCTCTTTTTCTTTATTTTCCTTTTAACAAACTTTCTTGTCCATTGTGCAGCTCAATTAGCTGAATCTGTTGAGATCAGATCAGGCAAAGAATTGAGGTGCTGGACGGGGTGAGCTGTCAAAGCTGAGCTGGCCCTGGTGAGTCATCAACAAAGAACTAAATTCCTTCATTCTCTCTCTTGTAATCATCTTTGGATTGGATTCTCTGCAATTGGGAATTTTATTTGCTGAAATTGGTTGACTTCTTTATTGTTGACTATGAAACTGCTAGAAACTGGACTTCTAGGCTGCATTGTTCTGCTTGCTTTGTTTGCTCCCTTTTCCCCAATGCTTGGATGCCTTCGATCATGGAAGCTTGTTCTGTGTTTGCCATCGTATGTTGTCCATCTCTGCCTTAACTTGCTCTTTTGACATTTGCAATGCCTCTGTATACTTAATTTGTTGTTTCCCTGTCAATTTGCTGCCTTTTATGCTCACTTTGCTTGCTGAATTCTGTCTTTAAATGCGTGCTTTGTGATAGCATGACAAATTCTGTTTCCTTGCTTAAGCTGGCTGCGATTTGTAACTTATCTTAATTTGCAACTTGTGCTGCACTTTAAATGCTTGTCCTATTTCTGGTTTGCTTGCCTTTTGCAGCTGGTTTTGACAATTACATATGCTGTGATTTTGATATTTTGATGGCCTTAAGCCTGTTAGTCAATTTTGTTATCTTTGGACATTGGTAGCATGGCTCAAGAACACGCATAATAAAAGGCAACTGATAACGAGGAAAGGGAGAAGCAAAGCCGAGAGAAGAAAGCATGCAAACGGGATCCTTAGCTACTAGGAAAATTACTAATTCAAAGCTGAAAATGTAATTTGCAGAGTATATGTATGGACAATGTAATGAACGAACATGATTTGTTTGAATCCTTTATGCAAATGCAACTTCTACTAAATGGAATATGCTAAATGCGGCTTAAATAAAGAGTACTTTTTATAAAATATGTATGTTGAAACATAAATGAAATTTTTTTGTGATTTTCTAATTTCTATTTTTTTTGGTGTTTTATTTTGAATTTATCATTGTTTTACTAGTATGCCATGAAATGCAAAAGCGCACAAAAAATGCAAATTCAACTTATGTAATGTCTAACTAATTGCTAAATTGAGAGTTAATTAATCAATGAGCTAAATTGAACTTAAACTTCATGATTGAAATGCAGCAATGCTAAATTATTAAATGAAACTAAGCCATGAAATATGTAAAAATGACAAAGGTGCACATTAAGATATTATTTTGGTTTTTTTAATTACAATCTAGATGACTAAAATGAATTAGCTAATATAAATTAAAAGTGAACTTAAAATGACCAAAATGCCCCTATGTGACCCTAATGCCAAATAAGAAATAAATTGATTTAAATTGAAGGATACCAGACAAAAACGGATGTCTATAGATACACACACACACAGATATATATATATATATATATATATACATATTATATAAATCATGTGCATCAATGTTAAAGGAGTGTTGGTTTAGATTAAGGTTAGGAGGAGTTGGTTTGAATAATTGCCTTCTCTTTTAAGGAGATAAAATGATCCAATAATTGGTCTCCTTTTTTTTCTCTCAATATTTGTAAATTAAATTTACTATTTTTCTTACTTAATTTTTAGTAATTCATAATTTATTTATTTTTCATAATTCTTCTTCCTACTCCTTTTACAGTATATATGTGAATATAATATATATATATATATAAACATACATTTATTACTAAACATGATATTGAAATCAAATCTTTTTTTCTTCTAATTTAATTCCATGTATACTATGCATAGCTTACATGCGAAGTATATATTTTTAGTAGCAAAAGATGAAATATATATTTTTTCACAAATTACATGCAATTGGTTGCATATATACTTGCAATAATTATTTTAACTTGCTCAAAGGCTGCCAATTATTTTGCTAAATATTAGTAATTGTTTTTTAGAAAGATATGAGAAGGGAGAAGAAAAGAATACTCAAATGTTGAATTTTTTAATTCTATTAAAAAAATAAACAATAACTGTTAAGCCCAATTCAGAGAGAGAATAAATGCTTCGATATAGAATGATTGCTTTGTACAATTTAGTATGGGTATTACTAAAGAAAATACCGTCCCTTTTACTAGTTACCGTCTTCCAAAAGACTTTTTTGCCCTTTACTTCATTTTTTCAAAATTCTCTTAAATCATTTCTAACTTTTTAACTCAAATCATTTCTAACTTTCTAAATTTTTAACATCGGATTATCGATAATAACTAATGGTGAACAACCCGAGAACTCTGGAAATGGATGATAACGAGTCGTCGACATCTAACGAGGTAAATTTTTTTTCGAAAAAAATCAAAATTTTACGCAAGGTGTGACGGAATCGCGCCTGTCCTGTCGCGACTGACCATATAGCCAGGGGGACGCCTGGCCAATTATTTTTTATAAAAAATTTTAAAATTATGATTTTTTTATGATAATTATAATTATATAATTAAAAATACAAATGTTATATATATATACTATATATTATTTTTAGTGACTATGGAAATTACTTAAAGGCCAAATTGAGGATTAATGTGATGTCTCTTTTTGGCTTTTCTTGGTCTTTTCGTACTTTTCGGGTGACTAAATAGGCTCTCGATGAATTTCCTCCTTTACTTTCCTGGTGCCCTTTTTTGTAATTTACTATTTTTATTGTTTATACCCTAATTTAGAATTTGCGTAATTAAGTAATTGTGACAAATTGACCTAATCCCAAAACCCTAACCACCCTTAAAAATTGCTTGGAGAATTCATTGTAAATTTAATTTTTAATAAATTTACATTAATATTGATAAAAAATTAGCTTGGTGGCTTTGATGAAATTGGTTATGTGGCGTTACATTTTACTTAGTTGGGTTGGAAATCATCAGAGAACTAAATTGTAAAGAAGGAAGAAGTTTTGGCCTAAAATTATAATTAAGCCAATAAGCTTAACTTTGCAAAATAAAAAAAGGAATCCATCGCAAAAGTGGCCATGGATTTTGCCTCAAAATCCATCCCCATAAAGAAAAACGACAAATTGACTTTGAATTAATTCAAGGCCGATTGCCCATAAATTGAATAAGTCATAGTGGTCGTGAGATTCGATCACATAGTGCTGGTGAGATCTAACCACATGGTGGTCGTGAGATTCGATCACATGGTGACACACCGGTCCTGGCAAAAGCCAAGATGGTCTTTATGATAGGCTAAGTGGTTTTACGATTTATAGTTATTTGGCTATTTTTAACTAAAGTCATTTAAAAAGCCATACTCGCAATAGGAAGAGCCATCGACAACTTCCAATTTTGCTTCAGCCTTGAGGGCTTTAATTGCTTCAGGTTAATATCTTTGATCAATTTCGATTAATTGATGGGACATGACTCAATTGCAAGGCGAGCAAATAATATGCTGCACCAGAGTTGGGTGAAAATTAATGGCTGTGATAGGTGGCGTGTGAAGGCAAATCAAAGTCGTGGAAATTTCTTGATAACATTCACAAGGAAATTACGTGTGTATCAATTGATTGATCATAATTTCCTAAATTTTTGGATCTAGAATGGTAATGAGAATCCCCTTATATAGATTGAAGACAATCACAATCTCTTGATGGAAGGGATTTTGTCAGAAGCATTGGCTATATAAGCAGATATACCTCCAACGTTGAAAAAGGTCTCCGAACCAACAATCTGCCCTGTGCAAACAACACAACACTTCAAGCTTTACGCTTACTACAGACTTTTCTTTTCCTTGCTCATGCAAGTTTTTTTTTTTTTTTCTCTTAGACTCTTGTCTACTTAACACTCTTGTCTCCATCATTTCTCTCAATCTATTGATTGACTTTCTCTTATGTAATTTTCCTATTTGCAATAATAACAATATGTTGTTATTTTGTCCAAACTTGTTTAAAACCTGATTATACTCTGCTAGAAGTCTGGGTTGCATGTATTAGATACTTCGGAGTGATTTACAACCAGATCTCACAAATCGTCTGATTCAATCTTATTTCAAGCTCTCTAAGCTTGCATTAATTCCTTTGTCAATTTGAGTAAATTGACTGGCACGCCCCTCTCCGCGATCCGAGCGTGTAACCAGGGAGATTTTGATGCAACATCTATATTTATGATTAAGCGTGTTTTAATTACATATTAATTGTATGTGGATATTAAGATTTACCGGTTCAACTTCTCTACCGGAATTTCAAAGGATTGGTGCTATAAATGTATATGCAATAATGGCTAATTCATGGGTAAACTATTGACATTCAAGTTCTGTTTTCCTTCGTCTTCATTTCTATTTGGGTGGGTTTCTTCTTCCCTAACATTTTTCTAAATTGGTTTCACATGGACTCCGTTCTGTTTCCTAAAATTTCCAGGTGGACGTTGATAAGATCCTTCCATTTAATTTAGCAACGCCTTAGGATGGCATAACCTAAAGTGGGGAGTTTTCACTTCTCACTGCAACATTTTGAGGTAAATCTGGATTAATTTGTTGATTATATTATTTGATACTTAAATTTAACATTTCCCTATTCCTCTTTATTTTACAAAAAGTTTTTTTTATTTATCAATCAACTTCCTTTTTATTGAGATTTCTATTAGTTGCTTATGTTAGTATATTTCCATATTTCCAAAAGCACAGTTAGCCAATGCTAAGTACAATCATTTTGTGATGCATTGTGTGAATTACATATGCTCCTGCAAATGCTCTTAACCAATTCTATTTTCCTACGACAACTATGCATGCTCCTTGACTAGAATAAATTAGGCCTTCCTTATGCAGAAGCCAAATTCTTCCACCAACCCGAGTCTATTAATTTAACAATTGCAATCAAGATTAAAAAATGATCAATGTAATCTGTTCTGGCATTTGAGGATGCCCCTCACCTCACCCTTCCACATACGAGAGGCTACGTGTCCAAGAAAACTGGGAATCACGGTATCATTTACAGGGCCACCGGGCACTGGCCCCCTAACTATCCAGCTCTCATCATCACCAGTCCTGGATCGTTTGCTACTCCCTGAAATTATATTATAATACAATCTAATAAGTTATTGTAACGATAATACTTTAGAACATATAAACTAATTAATTATTTATTATCCAAATTAATTACTGTTCAAAATAAATAAATAAACTAATTACTACTAAACTAATCATAAAAAATTAATAATTAATTTTGTAACAAATAAAATCATTTATGTAAATTTTTTACCTAATGTGGATCCAAAACTAACAAAACGGCCACCTCTACCCTTCGTAACCCGACAAACAACGACTGACTCTGAATCATCCGAAGTCGAGTCCTATGAGTAAGCCGCATCCATCCCCTCAAAATAAGACTGCTCAGATTGAGCAGTACGCATGTCCACTCTTTCAGCGTTAGTCTGCTCAACCAGAGCAGTAAGCATCTGCTGCCTCTCAGCGGCTCTCTACCTACGGACGGAGGTGTCTATATCGCGACTCCTAGTGTGTCGCGGTCCCGAGCTACTCCCCAGGTTCAATTCTCTAGCAACAACAACCAGGATTGATTTCCCGGCTCCTCCTCTCCTCTGCAATTATTAACAACTACAATTAATAATAACAATAGAATACATATATATATATATAAATAACCTATATTACAGTTAAAATTGGAATTACTCTTTTGTCCAGCTATAAGATGTACCACATTCACCCAAGAACAAATTGTCAGGGGTATTTCGGTACTTTCATGCTCGGTATTTTTGTTATTATTATTGATTGTTGAGGGCATTTTGGGAAATTTAATATAAAGTTACTATTTGGTGGGTCCCAGTCTCAATAAACAAATCATTTTTTGTTGGATTATTTATCAAATGATCCTCATACTTTTATGCTTTATGCTATTTAATCCTTTACAACTATGGGTTGGACGATTGAATGTTTCGACTTTAATTCTGTTTATTTTTTCTATTTGTCCGGTCAAGGTAATTCAGGTGTCAATTTAAAGGTAATTTCATGGTTTGCAACTTTCATTAAGGACTCAAAAGCCAATTTTAATGTTTTGATTCTAAAAAATGCTTGTGAAATTTTGTTGTCTAGATTGTCGGTCTATATAATGTCGTATAATTTTCGATCTACATGTCCGATTGAAATTATTCAAGTGTTGGTTAAAAGGTTATTGCATGATCTACGTCTTTCGTCAAGGGCTTGAAAGCTGAATTTGATTAATGAGTTTCATGGAGAGTTCAAGAGGAAACTTTTATGTTTGGTCTCTATAAACAAATATTTTCCCTGGATTATTTATCAAATGACCCCCATACTTTTATGTTTTATGCTATTTAATCCTTTACGAATTCTGGGCCGGACGCTTTAACACTTCGGCTTTAATTCTTTTAGTTTTTATTCTATTTATCCGATCAATGTGATTCAACTGTCTATTGAAAGATAATTTAATGACTTGCAACTTTCATTAAGGACTCGAAAGGCAATTTTGAGGTTTCAGTTCTCAAAAATGTTTCCGAAATTTGGTGGTCTCGCTTGACAGTCAATCTAATTTTGATTCACGATCACTATTTATAGCATAAACCTAAGCTTAAAAAAACACCAACTAAATATTTTGCATATATCCTTTCTATACTTTCGATGTCCATAGCAGATACAACAGCTACAAGCTATGCAAGATCAACTATCATTACATTACAGCTAATACATATATGTTCATAACTAACTTTTACCTCTCTTTACAGCCCCGGCGCGGGGCGCGGTTCTTGGGACTAGTATTATTAAATTTCATTATTCTTTATAATTTACTATTCAAATAATGCCACAAATCCTTAATACTAAAGTCACTAATAATTAAAATTCATAATTAATCTCAACTTTGAAATAAATAATAACTAATTGGTAATTATTAACCTGAATTAGCTCTAATTTTATATTTCTAAATACTAATGTATTGCTAATTTCAACTAACACTAATTAATCAAAAATTTTACAAAAATTCATAATTAATCCTAACTCTTAAATAATTAATAACTAATTGGTAATTATTAATCTTAATTAAATTTTACAATTAATAAATTACAAAAATAAAAAAAGGGGCGGCTGCGCCTAGGCCGTGGCTAAGGCACGAAACCGGGGCGCCTCGTCCCCTGATTGGACTTGAATTGTTTTTGTTGTATTTTTTTTCGAAAAAAAAACATACCTCGAGTCCCATTGGTCCTTTGCCTTTCCCGCAAACTTGATCCGACATGATTTTGGATGTTGATTTGCTTGAGGAATTGAGATTTTTAGGTTGAAAGTTTGAGAGAATTTGAAAGATTAGAAAGTTTGAATTTAAAGTATCAAGGGCAAAATTGTCTTTTCGTGGGGCTATATTTAGCAATTCAGTTTAGTATTGGCCTTAACGGTAGGGTATGTTTATTTTCTTAAGCAAATGTCCGTTGTGGTGAAATTATGAATAATTAACTTTTTTATTTAATTTAATAGCTTTCTTTTTTTGGTGAAAGTTAAATAGTTTTCGTGAAATAATTTAATAGCTTTCAAGTTTCACCATTCACCAATGTCCGTTGTGGTGAAATTATAAGATTTTGGATTAACTTTTGTTTATATTGAAAATATACTAGGAGGGATTAATTATCATATATGAAGTCTAAATTAATTTGGACTCAATATAACTAGTGATGCGCCAAGGGCTTATCATGGACATGAAGAACAGAATGGAGATCATGGAGGGGATGATCAAGGAGTGCAAGGAAGCATGGACAAGCTTAAAGGAGAGGATGGAATCGCAAGGTTTCATGAAGATGCCAATGGAATCGCACCAAAGATGCCAATAGGTCATGGAGATGCCATTAAGATGTCATTTGATCCTTTGAAGATGCCTTTAGATCCGATGACAAGAGCAAGAGTTAAGAAGTTCAAATATGCATTAACAATTTTTGTTCGAACTCATCTTGAAGGCTTGAAGTCCATTGAAGATCAATTGGGAAGCATTGAAGTCGACATCATCAAGAATATCCCCAGCGATTCCAAGCTTTGCACTTTACTTGAAATCGTTGAACCCTAGAGCTTACATTGTGTAATTCGGCCATATGGGGCTTAATTCTATCTTAGTTTAGCTATTTAATTAGTTTAGATGATATTGGGTTGGGCCTTGTTTGACTAAGTCCAATCCTTGCTTAATTTAGTTATATATTTACTTTTCCTAGTAGGACAAGGAGTAGGCTATTTCCTTGATCCTTCCTTTTAAGTGTAAACCGCCTAGGGGGGTTTATGCATCGACCCTTCCCCTATATAAAGGGTCCATCCCCCTCTTGTAAACATAAGTTGAGTTGATTAATAAAGTTAAGGTTTTACACCCATATTGATTATCTTAGCTTCATTGTTCTAGTTTGAGCAAAGTTAGGGTTCTTCAATCTTGTAGAGTCCTAGCAAACAATTTGGTTGTGATTGATTAATTGTTTGTGAATCTTGTGATCTTAGGTGTTCAATTGCAGGTCTAATTGGAGACTTAGGGGCGACGAGAGAAGAAGTAAGCTTTGTGAAGATCATCGATTTACTCATCTAGAAGAGTTAGTGTTTCAAGTCAAGTTTGGTGGCTATTCAAAGGATAGATTTGAATCTAACACAACAAGATTCGTATCAATTGGTAATCAGAGCATAGGTTGTCATCTTCAATCGGTAAATCTATCCTTCTATTCATCATTCATCAAGGTTTTCATCCATCAAAGTTCATCTAGTTCATATCGCACCCTACCTTGAAAAATCAAAAATTCAAAAATTTCAGAAAATCATTGTGGATTCATCTTAACTCCGTTTGCTTTGAAATTTCAGATTTGAGTTCCTTATAACAAGTAGTTATATCGAAAAAATATCAAAAAAATAAAAACAAAATAAAAAATTTTGCGACCAGAAACTTGTGATTTTTGTTCTGGATTCGTTTGAACTCGGAAAGCTTTGAAATTTGAGCTATAGACTTCTTTTAGTGTGATCTTTTTGGGAAAAATCCTGAAAAAAATAAAAAAAAAATCTGTAGCTCTAATCGCAATTTTGGATGTTAGGGTTCTTATCCGGGTTATTTGGGGATTAGGGTTTTGTTTGTGCAATTAATTCAATTGGTTGCAGTTAACCGTAATTGAGTGTTTGATTGAGTATCTTAGGTTGCTTTTGCTGTGAATTGATTTTTAATTTGAAGAATTTCAGATTACAAATCCTATTGGAGACAAGTGGTACAAAATTGGATTTAAGTGATACTAGGGTTTTCTAATCGATTTGAATTGTTTGATTTGTGCTTGAATTGAGTTTTTGTGAAGCAAGTTTGGTAGAAGGAATTCGACATAAGGGACCTGCATAAGTGGTTTGGTTTTGGTTTAGATCACTTTTCTTAGATTCACAAAAATTTTGCTACTAATTGTTTGTTCCTCAAGTAGGTCACGAGAGAAAGGAGTTCTCTAACGAGTTGCTCTTATTAGGCCTATTGAAGCTAGTAAAAGGCATAATCTTGTGAGATCATCAAGAGAGTAGTGGACCGCTAATCCATAGGTTGAGTGCAAACACAAGAGCACAATCAAGGTATACACACACACACTTGTGAGAAAATTTTACTACTAATCTTTGTTCTTTTGTAGGTACCATGGAGGGCCAACAAGGAGAGCAAAATGAAGCCGATTTGGATACTATGTTGCAAGCCCTAATGCAACGTATGGATGCACTATCCAATGATGTTCAAAAAATTAAAGATGGCCAAAATCAACAAGCTCAACAAAGAGCCAATGCCGCAAACAACAATGAAAGGGCACAACCTCCACCGCCAAGACAAGTTGTCCCTAGAATAGATCCTATGGAGAGATTGAGGCAACAAGAGCTTGGGGGTCAAGCTTATAATAATAATTTGCGACCTAGGAGGGGAGTTAAAAGAGAGAGTCTAAAGACAACATCAAGTACAAAATCCCTAAATTCAATGGGAGAGGGTCACCGGCGGATTACTTGGAGTGGGAGTCAAAATTAGACATGTACTTTGACTATCACCCCCATGCCGAATCTAAGAAGGTTCAAATTGCTACCCTTGAGTTTTCGGAGAATGCTTTAAATTGGTGGAATCAATTGGTACAATCAAGGAGAAGAAATTTGGAGAGACCTATTGAAACTTGGTTGGAATTAAAGAGTCTTATGAGGAAGAGATTTGTTCCAAGTTTCTATGTCAACTCTCTTTATCAAAGCTTGCAATCTTTGAGGCAAGGAACAAAAAGTGTTGATGAATACTACTCGGAGATGATGTTGTCGATGTCTAGGTCCGAGGTTGATGAAGCTCCACAAGCCACCATGGCTAGGTTTTTGGCGGGGCTAAATAAAGAAATTCATGATATAGTGGAGATGCAACAACACTATGATGTTGAGGAAATGCTTCAACATGCTTTGAAGGCCGAGAGTCAAGTTAAAAGGAATGGCACTAAGAAGAATTTTGCATCATCATCAAGCTCATGGAAGACTCCAACTAAGAATGATGAGAAAACTTTCAATAGGGAGATGGAGTTGGCGCAAAAGGGGGTAAGCCCTAAATCTGATTCTAAGTCTTCATCAAGTTCGTCTTTTAAAGCTCATATTAAGTGCTTTAAGTGTCAAGGATTTGGTCAGTATGCTAAGGATTGTGTTAACAAGAAGGTGATGTTTGTTAATGATAATGCTGAAATTGAGAGTGAAGATGAAGAATTTACCCTAGGTTCAAGTGGTGAAGGAGATGATGAAAGGGAAGATTATGCGCATGATGAGGATGATGATGATGGTAATACACCGACACTCTTGAACTTAGTTGCAAGAAGAACTTTAAGTGCCTATGTTAAGGGAGATGTGCACAATCAAAGGGAGAATTTGTTTCATACTAGGATGTATGCGTGTGGGAAGCCTAGTAGTGTGATCATTGATGGAGGAAGTTGTACAAACATAGCTAGTGTGTACTTAGTGAAGGAGTTGTCGTTGCCCACTACCAAACACCCTAAGCCTTATAGTTTAGGATGGTTCAATGATAGAGAGGAGATTAAGGTTAACAAACAAGTTTTAGTTTCTCTTTCTTTGGGCAGGTACAATGATGAGGTGCTATGTGATGTGCTTCCAATGCAAGCATGTCATGTCTTACTTGGTTGACCATGGCAATATGACAACAAGGTCCATCATGATGGTGAGACAAATAAGTATTCTTTTGTTTGTGGTAAGCATCCTATTACTTTGATTCCTTTATCACCTTAAGAAGCTTTAAAAGATCAATTGAAATTGAAAGAGGATTTTGCTAAATTGGAATCGGAATATAGGATTCAAGAAAAGGCTAAGAATGTTTGTTCAAATGTGAATTGCGTTGACAACAAATCTGTTTTGGTTGATAAGCATGCTAGTTCTAAGAAAGTTGTTAAGGAGTGTATGTTAGCTACTAAGAGTGAGATTAAAGAAGCTTTGAATGATAATTCTGTTTTGATCTTGCTTTTCCTTAAAAATACACTTGTTGCTACTAACAACTTGGAAAGAGAGCTTCTAAGCAACATTGTTTCTCTTTTGAGTGAATATGTAGATGTGTTTCCTGAGGAAATTCCTAGTGGTTTACCACCAATTAGGGGGATTGAACATCAAATTGACTTCATCCCTGGAGCGCAAATACCTAATAAGCCAGCTTATAGGACAAATCCTGAAGAAACAAAGGAGTTGGAGAAGCAAGTTGGAGAGGTACTACAAAAGGGTTTTGTGCGTGAAAGCCTTTCTCCATGTGCAGTTCCTATTTTGCTTGTTCCTAAGAAGGATGGAACTTGGAGAATGTGTGTTGATTGTAGGGCAATAAACAACATAGCGGTAAAGTATTGTCACCCTATTCCTAGATTAGATGATATGTTTGATGAACTGCATGGAGCATGTTTATTTTCAAAGATTGATTAAAGAGTGGCTATCATCAAATTCGCATGAAAGAGGGTGATGAATGGAAAACTGCCTTTAAAACTAAGCTAGGATTGTATGAGTGGTTAGTTATGCCTTTTGGATTGACTAATGCACCTAGTACTTTCATGAGGTTAATGAATCATGTTTTGAGAGCTTATATTGGCAAGTTTGTTGTTGTTTATTTTGATGATATACTTGTGTATAGCCGAAACCTAGATTAACATATTGAGCACTTGCGTTGTGTGTTAGATGTACTTAGGGTTGACAAGTTGTATGCTAATCTTAAGAAGTGCACCTTTTGCACAAACAAGCTTGTTTTTCTTAGTTTTGTGGTGTCATCGCAAGGTATAGAAGTTGATGAGAAGATCAAAGCAATCAAAGATTGGCCAACCCCCACCAACGTTTGTCAAGTGAGATCTTTTCATGGATTAGCCGAATTCTATAGGAGGTTTGTTAAGGACTTTAGCACCTTAGCCGCCCCTATTACAAGTGTGATCCAGAAGAATGCACCATTCAAGTGGGGAAAAGAACAACAAGAAGCATTTGAGACCTTAAAGGAAAAACTAACTAATGCTCATTTGCTTGTTTTACCTAACTTTAACAATACTTTTGAGATTGAATGTAATGCATCAGGGGGTTGGAATTGGAGCTGTTTTAATGCCAGGTGGGAAGCCCGTAGCTTATTTTAGTGAGAAGTTGAATGGGGCTACATTGAATTATCCAACCTATGACAAAGAGTTGTATGCTCTTGTGAGAGCATTACAAACATGGCAACACTATCTTTGGCCTAAAGAGTTTGTGATTCATACGGATCATGAAAGCTTGAAGTATTTGAGAGGCCAACAAAAGTTGAACAAACAACATGCTAAGTGGAGTGAGTTCATTGAGAGTTTTCCTTATGTGGTGCGCTATAAGCAAGGTAAGGAGAATGTTGTAGCCGATGCTTTATCAAGGAGGTATGTCTTACTTTCCATGCTTGATTCTAAGTTTCTTGGATTTGAGTTTATTAAGGAATTGTATGCTAGTGATGTTTACTTTGGTGAAATCTTTAAAGCATGTGAAAATTCTGGAATTGTAAAGTATTATAAGCATGATGGATTTTTGTTTAAAGAATCTAGATTGTGTGTGCCTTCTTGATCATTGCGTTATGTTCTTGTGAGGGAATCGCATGAAGGGGGTTTAATGGGTCACTTTGGAGTTGATAGAACTTATGAGATATTGCATGAACACTTCTTTTGGCCTAAGATGCGATATGATGTAGGAAAGCATGTTTCTAGTTGCATTGTTTGTTTGCAAGCTAAATCTACATCTAAGCCTCATGGATTGTATACTCCTTTGCCTATTCCTTATGAACCATGGATCATATTAGCATGGATTTTGTGTTAGGATTACCTCGTTCTAAGAGAGGTAAAGATTCTATCTTTGCGGTTGTTGATAGGTTTTCTAAGATGGCACACTTCATTGCATGCACTAAAACGGACGATGTCATTAATGTAGCTAATTTGTCCTTTAAAGAGATTGTTAGACTACATGCAATGCCTAGGACGATTGTGAGTGATAGAGATGCTAAGTTCTTAAGTAACTTTTGGAGGACATTATGGGCTAAGTTAGGTACTAAGTTTTTATTCTCAACTACTTGTCATCCTCAAACCGATGGGCAAACTGAAGTAGTTAATAGGACTTTGTCAACCTTACTTAGGGCATTAATTAAGAAGAACTTAAGAACTTGGGAGGATTGTCTACCTCATTGATCGTGTCGTCTATGACCATAAAAATAATCCCCACAATTAACTAACTAGAATAGCTAGGGCAAGTAGGGGTCGAATCCCACAGAGAAGGTTTATGTGATGAACAATAAAAAGATAGAAAGATCTTTTCCAAAAATCAAATAGAAAACAGGGGATTGAATAAATCAATTATAAAGAAAACAATTAAACTAAAAATCAAAGCAAAGCAAATCTAAATCTAAATCTAAATCTAAAGCAGATTATAAAGCAAACAATAATTATAAAGCATACTTCTTCACCAGTGGTATCATTCAATCAAATTAACTATGGATCCTCGATTTAAAAGGTGAATTTCGCATCTTATTCTTGACTGACAACTGATATAGGTTTCCCAACATGTATTTTAGATAAGAGGTCGATTAAAGCTGCAGTTATCCCTATTATTCCTTCAGTGATCGATTACTTTCTTAGGGCTTAAAGATCACTTGAGAACAAAGCATTAAGAACAGTTAATTTTACACACATGCCTACAAGTAGAACCATACGAAGAGAAATTTCTCGCCCTCCGGTAGACAAATACCCATTAAGCAGCGATTAAACAAACCTAATTTGCTACATACAATCAAACTTGAGTGATTAATTCTAAGCCTGATCTAGCCATAGATCTTCCTCTTACATCATTAGTGGCCACATAATTCAGATAAGATTCAGAATCATAAAATTATAATAGGGTTTTGACTACTATCATCAAGAACTTAACACAAAATTATAAGTATAGAAATCTCACCATAATCAATTGATTGAATTCACCAAAGGATCAGAAGTATTAAGGATTTAGCTACTCATGGATTTAGGAAAATCCATGAGAGACATAAGAATACTTACAGAGATAGGGAGAGGAACGATTTCTCCTCCTTGAAACCCTAGGGACGTCGCACCCCTCTATGGCTAGAGAGGGTGTCGACTTCTCCCTCTTCTAAAACTAGAGAAAAACCTAAAAACTAAAGAAAGGTAGAAAAAGAGAATTATCTAAAATTTGTGGATTGTGAAGTTGTGTGATTTGTGATACAGGAGGTGGCTATTTATACTACAGGAATAGGGTAGGACGGTTTAGCCTTTTCTTGGTCTCCAAGTTGGATTAGGTGTCATCCTAGAGTAGACTCCAAGTTAGATGAGGACTCTAGAATTTTCTGGAATTTTCTGAATTGTGCAGCAACTTCGACTTGAATTTCGGGTTTGAAGATGGCAGATATGGGCTTTGCACTTCAAAAGAAAGTTGTAGAGCTCAGAGTTAGCTTTCCAACGGCTACTCATGGGCGTAAGACAGACATCTGAGCAGAAAGTTATGGCCTTTCTACGAAGACTGCGCTGAAACCTGGCTTATATGGCAAATCTACGGGATTATTGCGGGATTTGGATATTCTTTTGGATATTAGGCCTACAAATTGGGATTTTAACTCCAATTATAGGTTTATATGGGCTGACTATATTCCCATATAAATAATCCAAAAATCCTCAACTTCAGGGTTTCTTCTGGACTTGGCTTCAATTCTTTGCTTCTTGAATTAATTCTTCAATTATCTTCAAATCTTCAAAATATCTTCAATCACGAACTTCGCATCTTCAAATCTTCATTCCAAATGGCTAAATCCATATTTGAGTAAAAGTCTCCAAAATAGCTCCAAAAAGAGTGAAAAACAATAAGTTTTCACTTTTCTTGTCTTCAAGACCTAAAAACACAAATACTAACAAAATAGGGTAAAAACACATATAAAAATAGCAAAAAGTATAGAAAAATAGCTATAAAAATATGCATAATTTGAGCTCGATCATAATTTCCCCCACACTAAATCTTTGCTAGTCCCTAGCAAACTAGTGTAGACAAACAAAAATTAAGATTTAAGATTATGAGTCTTGTTCAAATCTTTTGAAAAACTTTGTATCACATACATATATCAAGGATCAATTCAATTTATGAAATCAGAACAACATAGAATATTAAGAGTATCCAATTCAATAGATCAAGATATAGCAATCATCCTCATTCTTAAGTAACCATAATCAAAGTAGCTCTAATCACTTATCATTTATTACACCTATAACTACTTCTTTCTATATGCTTATGCCTTCATCGTTATCTCCACTACTCAAACAATTGCATATCATGAATACAAATCAAGAATTTCGCATGGGTTATAATAGTTTTCAAAGGGTAATTAATTTAGAAAAGTGAGGTTACTAACCTCAAAGTGTTCATGCTTAGGGGTTACTAACGCCCTTTTATTTTTGTGAGGCTACTAGCACTCTAGAGGGACAATACTTTTGCCGATCCATGCCTCTTATCCTCTTCCCAAGGGTTACTAACTCCTTTTGTTTAAAGAGAAGAGTGACAACAATGGATTTTGTTTTTTAAGGCAAAAGATATCTCTTCTCCTCTTGCATAAAAAACACTCTTGTTTATGAAAAAGATTTTTAAAACTACCCTTCTAATATAGATAGTCCCCCGCACTTATTTTTGACATATTCATAACATACTCTCATAAGTGTAGTTTCAATAAAAATTAAACGCAAGTTCTAGAAATAGGCAATCATAGAAATAATCCATGGTAAGCAATTATCACAGACTTCAATTATACCTAATCTAAGAAATAAGATATCATACTATAAATAAATCAGTGAATCAATCATTCTTAAAAATTCCAAGATATCATCAATCAAAAATTAAATCAATCAATCAATATAAGCATATAAAATCAAAATTTTATCAAAATTTTCGAAAAAATTATACCAATTTTATCAATTTTATGCATATAGACTCACTCCCCCACACTTAAAAGATACATTGTCCTCAATGTATTAACAAGCGTGGAAAATCAAAGCAAAAATATGTATGCATCTTTTAAATCCTAATTAACCTATATAATCTATATCTATATAAATCGCATATCAAAGAAAAAATCAATCAAAGCATTGCAAGAAAAAGATAGGGTTAAAGAAATCTTCTCTATTCTCGAAGTATAAGCTCCAATTGGATTTCTTCATATCGATGAAAAGCTCCTTTTTCTCATTTGGTATGGAAAATCCTAAAAAACAAAAGAAAAATAAAACAAAGAAAAATATTATGGGTTAGTAAAAATAATATTGGGTTGCCTCCCAATAAGCACCTTTCTTTAAGGTCTTTGGCTAGACTGCCTTAAAGAAGGTTATTCTTCAAGGGTGAAGGAATTTTGGGTGTAATCCTTCAACAGGTCTTCGATAACTCTACTCTCTTCAATGATTTTGATAGTTTCAAGTTGAATTTTATCAAGACTTGAAAAAAATCAAAGCATTAGGCGATGGCATAGTTGTAACTCTGCATGGCGCGGCATAGGCTCGTGGTGGCTCGGTTGGGCGCGCGGATGGCATGGCAAGGGCCGGGCATGGTGCTCGGACAAGGCCGGGCATTGCTTGGTGGTGTCTCGACAGGAAGCTTGCATGGCCGGTACTAACCGGGCAGGTGGCGCGGCTGGTGCGGACATGGCATGGCATGGCATGGGCGGATGTGCGGAAGGGACGGACAAGGCCGGTCAAAGCTTGGGCGGTTGCGCAGCAGAGGCGGACAAGGCCGAGCATGGCCGGACAGGCGGCACGGATGGCGCGGCAGTGGCCTGGATGGGCCGGGCAGGCAGCACGGCATCGGCTGGTGTTGTCTGGACATGTGGCTCGGGTGTGGTCGGGCTAGGCGCGGCAAGGCTTGATGTCGCACAAGCTTGGGATGCCTTGGCCGGTGTTGGCCGGCCATGTGAGGTCGATGGCCGGGCTGCAGCCGGGCATAATGGCTTGTGATTCATGGCAACACTATCTTTGGCCTAAAGAGTTTGTGATTCATACGGATCATGAAAGCTTGAAGTATTTGAGAGGCCAACAAAAGTTGAACAAACAACATGCTAAGTGGAGTGAGTTCATTGAGAGTTTTCCTTATGTGGTGCGCTATAAGCAAGGTAAGGAGAATGTTGTAGCCGATGCTTTATCAAGGAGGTATGTCTTACTTTCCATGCTTGATTCTAAGTTTCTTGGATTTGAGTTTATTAAGGAATTGTATGCTAGTGATGTTTACTTTGGTGAGATCTTTAAAGCATGTGAAAATTCTGGAATTGTAAAGTATTATAAGCATTGATGGATTTTTGTTTAAAGAATCTAGATTGTGTGTGCCTTCTTGCTCATTGCGTTATGTTCTTGTGAGGGAATCGCATGAAGGGGGTTTAATGGGTCACTTTGGATTTGATAGAACTTATGAGATATTGCATGAACACTTCTTTTGGCCTAAGATGGGATATGATGTAGGAAAGCATGTTTCTAGTTGCATTGTTTGTTTGCAAGCTAAATCTACATCTAAGCCTCATGGATTGTATACTCCTTTGCCTATTCCTTATGAACCATGGATCATATTAGCATGGATTTTGTGTTAGGATTACCTCGTTCTAAGAGAGGTAAAGATTCTATCTTTGCGGTTGTTGATAGGCTTTCTAAGATGGCACACTTCATTGCATGCACTAAAACGGATGATGCCATTAATGTAGCTAATTTGTCCTTTAAAGAGATTGTTAGACTACATGCAATGCCTAGGGTGAGTGATAGAGATGCTAAGTTCTTAAGTCATCTTTGGTGTAGTTCGGCTCTCCTTCTTCTTGTTGATGTGCGGCAAGGTTTGGATAAGGGTCTTGCAACTCTTTTCCACTCCTTAAAGAAATTGCACTGACATTCTCTCTAGGAGGTACCTTTGATTGTGATGGAATTCTTTGTTGACCTTGTGTCTTGAGATCACTCAAATCACTAGCTAATTGACTTATTTGCTTTCTCATCATCTCCATAGCTTCCTTGATTTGTTGTAACTCAATGGCTTGTGAAGTTTGAAAATTAGGTCTTTGAAAATTCGGCCTTCCTTGATAGTTACCTTGATTCCCATATTGTTGACTTGGTTGTTCAGGTCTCCAATAAGGTTCAGGCTTCCTTTGATAAGCTCCTTGTAATCCCACGGCATTGATTCCTTGTTTGTTGTCTTCCAAAGTCGCAC
Organism: Corchorus capsularis; assembly: GCA_001974805.1. Taxonomy (NCBI): domain Eukaryota; kingdom Viridiplantae; phylum Streptophyta; class Magnoliopsida; order Malvales; family Malvaceae; genus Corchorus; species Corchorus capsularis. Next base: position 21,632 of record AWWV01012948.1, read on the forward strand.
AAACCCTTGGCACACTTGAAAAATTCGCTTGAAACAATTTAGTGAGCAAAGCGATTTGTTGATTCGTTTCCTGAAGTTGTTGCTCCAATGAGGTGGAATAGGTAGAAACTTCATTAATTCTTCTTATAGGGCCTTCTCTTGCGTAGTCTTCTCGTGATCCAAATTGTTGAGTGTTTGCAGCCATGTTTTCCACTAAAGACCAAGCTTCAGTAGGAGTTTTGTCGATGAAGGCTCTGTCGCAACGTCCGGGTCCGGGGTACGAACCCTACCGTTTTACGACTTAAAAGAACTAAAAACTAAGGGGAGTCGCCACTAATCTTTTTAACCTAGGTGTGATTAGCCACCTATCATCTTATTAAGCCTAATGTTAACCTAAGCTTGGCGGAGGTAACACTAAACCTAATAAACGGTCTTCTAACCAGAGTTCTTAAAGGTTCGGGAGTCGGGTACGCGTGGGGAAGGATTAGCACCCCCACGACGCCCGTCAAAAGACGGCACTGACTATTCTAGACTTAACTGGGGTTTCCATATTTGGTTGTTTTCTATCTTTAAGTATATTCATGCCATTTGACTCTTTTATACTAGCTAACATACGCTTCTCTCCTTTTTACTAACTACCATTCTTTACTAATTATCCTCTTCTTACTGATTACCATTTTTACTTTTGCTATCTTTGTCATTTTTACTCTTTTCTTACTTTTTTTTTTTACCAATTACTCTTTTCTTACTCTCTCTTATTTATTACCACTTTTTACTCTTCTTTTTTCTTATACTGGCTACCATTTTTACTCTTGGAATTACTGATCACCTTTTACTCTTTACTGATTACTATTTTACTCTTACTAATTACCACTTTGCTCCCACTGATTACTGTTTTACTCTTACTGATTACCTTATATTGATTACTATTTTACTCTTACTGATTACCTTTTACTGATTACCTTCTTACTCTCATTGATTACCATTTTGCTCTTACTGATTACTATTTTACCTTTTACTGATTATCATTACTTTTTTTATTGATTACCTTTTACTACTTCATTCTTTTGATTATCTTTTTACTTTTTACTGATTACCCTTTTATTCTTTATCTTCTTCCTTTACTGATTACTCTTTACTTTTTACCATTGTACTCTTTACTAATTACACCTTACTGATTATTCTTTACTCTTTAACATTTTCCCTTTTACTGATTACTAATTTTACTTTCTCCCTTAAGTATCAATTTACCGATTAATCCATTAACTTTTAATTACTGATTTGTTGATTACTATTTTTACCTTGACTCTTAATCTCTTTTTACTGATTACTATCTTTTACTTAATTGCTGATTTACTGATTACTACTTTTACTCCCTTAATTATCAATTTACTTAATCAAACTTTTACTTTATTACTGATTTACTGATTACTATTACCTTGACTTCCCTACTCCTTTTACTTATTATTTTAATTACGGATTGACTAGTTACTTCATTAATCCTTTTATTTTCTTTTTACTTCTTTTGATCATCATTTTACTTGATTACTGATTTGCCCTTGATGCATGGATGCATATGATGCATGTATTCCGGTTCAACAACTATTTTGCCGGGTGGTTATACGAGAGGATCATTTGGGCACCTTCCACTTGATTGGTAAGACCCCCAAACAAATACCCCAAGCCTAGGAAATCCAGACCAAAATAGACGATACTGTCGATATTTCGACCGGTTATTCCATCATCGGAATTTATTTATTTTTAGCCAAATGAACAGAATATCAGCAGCATTTAAGAAATTTAAACATGGATGCACGTGTAACCCAACTTATTGATTACTTCCTCAAATTACTAAAAATTAAATTTATTACATATTTAATTCAAAGATTCAGTTATAGGCCTACCTACAAGCCCCAAACTCAAAAACCCCAAAAGGATAATAAGGCCCAAAATAGCATACCAAGCCCATCAAGAAGAAATAAGACAAAACAAGATAAATGAATAAGCCCAAACTAAGAAAAGCAACCTTTATTACAAAGTTTCAGGCCCAATACCATTTCATTCCATTATTAGGTTTAATTAATCACCGAACTAAAACACTTCCTTCCAATTCTAACTTACTAATTCTTGAAGAAAAGACTCCCCTTTAAACTTATCATACTAAAGACCCAATCTTAAAACTTGAATAAACCCTATTTTATTTACCATATGAATTTAGCATTTTGCTTAATATATATATATATATCCTAGAGTCCACCAAATAACTCAACCCACCCTTGATCAATTTTTTAAACAAAATTACTTGACATGCTAATTCCTAAATAAGATTATTATTTTTATTAATTCCCTGCAAATCCATTCAACTTACACACATATATTTATTATTATTTTATTTATTTTCATTTATTATTCATTATTAATTTCTCTAATTACTTAAATTAAATAATGTTAATATCATCAAATTAAATTAGCAGGGACCTAACTAGAAAGAATTAAAGCCTAAAGGATCAAACCGGAATAATACAGAAACTTAATTGTAAACGGGACAATCTTTGCATATTTAAAAGAGCAAATTAGTAAACTTTTGGACCTAATCGAACTAAAACAGGACCTATCTGAAAAAAAGAACTGAAACCAAGCCCTTAATCGATCTAAACACGAAGTTTTCAGGGATCTAATTGAATAACTAACTAAAGTGGGACC
>AWWV01012949.1:0-10913 GCA_001974805.1 Corchorus capsularis
AAAGACATTTACCTCCAAAATGCAAGGATCCTGGTATGTTTTCAATTACTTGTTCAATTGGAAATACTATCATTGATAATGCTATGCTTGACTTAGGAGCATCTTTAAGTGTCATGCCTTATTTTTTCTATCAAACTTTAAAAATTGGTCCTTTAAAATACACCGATGTTGTTCTTCAATTGGCCGATGGATCTTTGGTACATCCCAAAGGTGTGCTAGAGAACATTTTGATTAAAGTACAACAATTAATTTTTCCTATTGATATTTTTGTTATGGAAATGGAAGGAGAAATTACAAAGGATCAATGCCCTCTTTTGTTAGGAAGGCCTTTCCTAAGGATTTCTCACACCAAAATCAATGTTTTTGATGGCTCATTGACGATGGAGTTTGATGGTGATGTAATTCATCCCAAACTTTCATCAAATTTATCTTTGAAAACTAATGATTTTGTTTGTGTAGTGAAAAAGTGGGTAAAGAAAGAGTTAGGTACAACATCTTCAACCATGACAAGTGAGCAACTTTCAAAGGGGAGGCAAAGGATTACAACTTTTCGACAACGCAAAGATGAGAATTTCCACCTAGCCTGGGAGAGATTCAAGACACTTTGTGCCGATTGCCCTCAACATGACATTTCAGAAAAAGTTTTGATCGAGTGCTTCTATCAAGGATTAGAAGTCGATGATCAACTTCTTTTGGATAGCATCAACAACATACCCTTGTTCGATAGGACTGTGAAGGACGCATATGAAGCATTGGAAGCGTTGACTCAAGCAATTGCACCTCCAAGTTGGATCAAGAAGAAAAACAAAGAGAAGCTTGGAGAAAGAGGCAAAATTTCTAACAACACACGCAAAGATGTCGACATGAATTGAAGGAAGCTCGAGAGAAGTTACTCAAGATTGATGGAGCCATAATTGAACTTCTCAAAGCCATGAGTGACACTCTCAACATCACCATGGAACTTTTGAAGGAGAACACTCAACATTCCTTCACCAAAGGAGAATAGTCCACGAGGATGTCTAGTCAAAGACATTAAATGAAGGCGCTAATTGGGAGGCAACCCAATACACTAACATCTATCTTTTTTTCTTTGAATTTTCTTTTTCTTAGTTATAGGTCATTTTGCATTTTCAACTCAAGGGAATCGATCAAGCAATGGAGACAAGGAAGGGAAGCACATATCAAGAGCATTGGAGCTTACATTTTGCAAAAATAGAGAAGCTTTCTTGAACTCTAATCTCATTTAATTTCCTATGTTTGATTGATGATTGATGCATATCAATTAATTTTCTTGAATTGAATGTTTTTTCCATGCATATTATCATTGTATAATTATCTCATGCATCTCATACATATAGACTCTTAAGTGATAAGAACATAAGGTTAATCTTTTGATGGTTATCAAGTGGAATTTTTGGTGAAAATCAAGTGTTTTTGGATTGAAGAAATTGGGAATATTGTAAGGTTTTTGGATGCCAATTGAGTTGAAGTTGGAATTGAGTTTGGTAGCAAAAATTGCAAAATTGGAGCAAAGGGACCAAGCCCGACTCTAGCTGGGGCCCCATGCCGTAAGCCTGGGCACCCAGCTGGAAAGCCCCAGCGGCCAGCAGCAAGTGCCAAGCGCGGGAGGCCGACTCGGGGTGGGCGCCCAGGCGCTTTGCCTGTGCACCCAGCCCGTAGGCTTGTACACCCATGTGCAGCTGCCAACACCCATGCTATGCACCCATGCCATGCCGTACTCACCCAACACTCACAACCCACCACCCATCTCAAACACTATAAATACCACCCAACACCCACTTCAAATCCTTCAACACCCATCTTCATCCAAAACCCACTCAATTTTCTTTTCTCTTGCCTACATACAAATATTCACTCACTTTAATCTTCAAATTTCACTACTTCATCACTTACAAATAATTTCTTTCATCTTTTTATCACCTTAAACACTTACCCATTTGATTATTCAACACTTTTTCCATCAAATCCATCAATTTTTCAAATTATCAAGTTTTGGGAAAGTGGTTGTTTTCTTTGGATTCTTGTTTGGAGTGATTAGAAAGGAGATAAGAGATAGTTTGGAAGTTGATTGGAGCATTTTAGAGCATTGGGGAGTGCTACATTGGATTTTAAAGAAAGATTTTTCAAGAAACCCTACAAGGTAACCTAGTGCCCACCAAGTGTTCGACAAAATGTCAAGAAGAGTGAGAGCAAGAGCATTAACATCTCAAGCCGCACCAATTGAGGAGGAAACCACCATACAACCTTACCTTAGTGTGCCGCCACCCATATTTGTTGATAATGAATGTCAAGAGTGGTATGAAGCAAGGTATAACAACTCTTTCATTATAGAAAAAATGCTTCCAACTAACATTGATCAAGAACTTGGAGTTAGTCCATTATTTGTCAATAGAGGTTGGGGATCACTTCTTCAAGTAGATGGATACTACTATCCCAATTTGGTGAAGCAATTTTATACCAACATGGACAAGGAGCGTGATGGTTATTCCTACACCATCAACACAATGGTTAAAGGTAAGTACATTGTAGTTGATGAGGAATGTCTATGTCGTTTACTTGATTTGAACAATGAGGGTAGTATGTTCTATTTTACTTATGTTAATGGAGAGCAAAGGACTGCCACCGAGAGCACATGGAAAAGGGATGGTGCTTTAAGGAGGTATGACATTCCTCTTGGTATGGATAACCAAGGGAATAGAGAGGTAAGAGTTAAATACATGGAACCAAGGGATAGACTTGTGTGTTACTTATTGCATCATAACGTCATTCCTAGGAGTAGTAACAAGCATAAGCTTCGCATTGAAGACTTCTATGTGGTAGACAAGCTTTGCCATGGATTAGGTCATTGTAATGGAATACCAATGGCTAGGTTGTTACTCTCAATAATGTGGGAAGTAGTTCACTCTTCACATGAAGATAAGGCATTTGTTTTCCCATTGTTGATTAGCAAGATTTTGGTCAATGAAGGAGTTGAAGTCGATGTTGAATATTGCTTCAACAATGAAGACAATGTCATTGATGAGAATTGTTTAAGTCATTTGGGTTTAAGGAGGAGAGTTGTTGCCAATGAGGTACATTGGTACAATGTGCAAAGAAGGACTTATGCACAAGGACTTGAACAATCACAAGGGACAAGACAATCATCCTTGGAAGTTGATGAAGAAAATTTCCAAGAACTTCCTATGAGAGAGTTTCAACAACTTATGGTTCGAGAGATGAGGCAACATAGGAGTGAGATGAGAGCTTACATGGAGCGAATGGAGGACACCCTACGTAATTCCTTGGTCCAAAGGAGACCAAGGAGAGACCATTAATTCTTATCCTTAGGATGTCATATGTTATGAACTCTTTTATGTTTTGCATTTTTATCACGACATTGCATGCATTTGTATTTGTATTTGTTCTATTTGGATCTTATGTAAGACTTATGTGTTTGGATGCTATGATTGATACTATGTTTGATTAATTTGCTTAGATTAAGTTTCGACTTTCTTGGTGAATTAATTCTTGCATATGTTCAATTAATTGGATTACCCCATTTATTGTGATTTATTGCTAGTAATAAGTTTGCTTGATTTATTAGATTAGGTCGACACTTTCTAGATCGAGTCTTACTTGTGCACTTCATTTTTCCAAAAGTTTTCAAAACAACATGTTTTGAAATTTTTTGTCAAAATACTAGCACAACACACATTGAGGACAATGTGTCTTTTAAGTGTGGGGGGAAGAATTAGTCTATTTTTCAAGATCCTATTTTCTTTTCTATCTTATTGATTAGAGACAAATTTTTCAAAATTTTTGAAGAATATTAAAAACTATTTTGTATCTCTATTAAATTTTGATTTAATTTCCATGAGTATAGTCTTTTATAATATTAATTAGTTTGAATACATTGAAAATATTTTTCAAATTTTCTTATGTATAATTTCATTCTTTGATTGAGAAGTGTAATTAATAAGGTTTTTCATACCCAAAAATGGTTTGACAAGTGCATTACTTCTAGAACTTGTGTTGATTCTTGTGTACATTTATAGAAGTATGTCATGGATATGTCAAAGACTGAGTGTGCGGGTATGAAGGATAGCTTAAATCTTTTTTAAAAAAAGAAGTGTTTTCATGTTAAGAGGAGAAGAGATATTTTCTTGCTTAAAATAAAATAAAATAAAATAAAATAAAATAAAAAATATTAATTAATCCATTGTTGTCACTCTTTTCTTTAACAAAAGGAGTTAGTAACCCTTGGAAAGAGGATAAGAGGCATGGAAAGCGGAAATATTGTCCCTCTTGTAAAAAAGAGTGTTAGTAACCTCAAATAAAGGGAGCTGGTAGCCCCAAATCATGGACACTTCTAAGGTTAGTAACCTTGCTTAGAAATTTTGAGCTATTTCTTTTAAAACCCATCTTAATTTTTGATTAATATCCATGATATTATTTTCTCTTTGGAAATTGATGAAAATGCAAGCTTATGGTAAGTTTTCCTTGTCAAATTTATCCAAGGTATGTTGATCTTAGAACTTACATTATTAATTGGAGTGATTTTGTGCATAGTGATTTGAATCTTATGGTCTTTGTATTTTTACTAACTTGTATTGCATTTGACTAAAAAATGTAGATTAAATTCTTAATTTGTTAAAAGTATTTTGTTTTTTAAAGTTTGATGTCTCTAGTTAATGTTACATAATGTTTGTGGGTATCGTTCTAGTTAAGTAAACCCTCAGGAGACTATAACTCCTCCTTTATAGACATATAGAGGTTTAAAGACTTGCGTCACATGCTAAGTGCCGCCGTACACCTACGAAAGTGGAATCAACATTTTGTTTAGTTTAGTCACTAACCTTTTTTGTTTTCTTAGGATTAACCTTAGTTTGCTAGGGACTAGCAAAGCTTAAGTGTAGGGGAAATATGATCGGACCAAAATTATGCATCTTTTTATGGTCATTTTCCTATGCTTTTAGGGTATTTTATGCTTGATTATGCCTTATATTTGGTATATTTGTGTTTATAGGTGTTAAAGTGAAGAAAAGTGCAAAATCACCATTTTTGTACCTTTTTGGAGCCTTTTGGGATGATTATTTACACAAATATTTTCCAAGGACAATTTGGATGAAGAATGGAGCTAATATGTTCGTGTTTGAAGAGCTTGAAGAGTCAATTTTATCATCATAAGATTGATTTTCAAGAGTTTGAAGCAAAGGAGCAAAGTTGAATTTCAAGGCAAATGTCAAGATGTGTCATAGCATTGGAATACATGGGTCGCGAGGCAAACCACATGGGGCGCCAAGCATAGCACATGGGCGCCCAGCTGATCGAGCCAAAAACAACCCTATTTTTATGGCTATTTTACTATGTTTTGGGGTCTATTTATGCTCTAATTTGCCTTATTTTGATGATATTTGTGTTTTGAGTCTTTAAGAGATGTGAAATTGGAAATTTGTTAATTTTCACTACTTTTGGAGCTATTTTGATGACTTTTTACACAGATATGAGTAAAGTAATTTTGAGTATAGATTTGGAGATTCGAAGTTCGTGTTTGAAGATTTCTTGAAGATAATTTGAAGATTTGAAGATCATTGAAGAATTATTTCAAGGAGCAAGAATTGAAGATTGGAGCTTAAATTGCAAAGGATTGGAGCCAAGCCCAGAACAAGCCCGGAAGTTAAGGGTTTTTGGATAATTTATATGGGATTATACTGAGCCCATATAAGTCCATAATTGGAGTTAAAATCCTAATTGGTGGTGCCTATATCCAAGGAATTATCCAAATCCCGTAATTTCCCGTAACTAGTCCTATTTGGAGTAGGAAATGGCGCAGTCTCGGTAGAAAGGCCATAACTTTCTGCTCAGATGTCCGTTTTAAGCCCATCAGTAGCCGTTGGAAAGCTAATTCCGATATCTACAACTTTCCTTTGAAGTCCAAAGCCCAATTCTGCCGTTTTCAAGCCCAAATAAGCCGGTGAAGTTTCTGCAGAAATCCAGAAAATTCTAGAATCCTATTTTGACTTGGATTCTACTCTAGGATGACATCTAATCCAACTTGGAGACCAATTCAGCCCCTAGAACGTCCTAGACTTATATCCTAAGTTTAATAGGAGTCTTTATGTTATTTTTCTCCTATAAATAGCCACCTTAGGTCTAGGTTTTTATGTATTCTCTCTTTAGAAAAAATATATTGTAGATTTGCTTGAAGATTTGGAGGAGAAACCCTAGGAGCCGCCGCCCCCTCTTCTTCTTCATCCATAGATAAGTTTTCTTCTTCTTGTTTTTGGATGCTCACTCAATTCATGAGTGAGTAATCCCTTTCGTTTCTCCAATGTAGAATTTAATTGATCTTTTGACTTATATCATGGTGAAATTTTGTGCTTATATATGAAAATTGTTTAGGGTATTTCTTAAATCTCTGTTTTAATTCTATGTTGCTTGTTTTGATTGATTGGAGTTGACACTATCTTGATAAATTAAGTTAACATTAGCTAGATTACATCTAGGATGGAAATTCGGATTTAATTGTTTGTAGCAATTGGAGGAGAATGGAAATTCCTTCCAAGAGAGATATATAAGAATCAATTGGCAAGAAATTGTTTGTTGTGCTTATTTATAAATTACTAGTTCTTAATGCTTTGTTCTTTAGTGGTTCTTAAGCCCGGAAGGGAAATTAATTGCTAAAAGAATGATAGGGATAATTTAAGCCTGGAAGGGAAATCTTATCTAATTAAGGTAATTTAGGATTTAATTCCAACAAGCTATCCAAAGTTTTCATAATCTTTAGATATCAATGATCCATGTTATTTATGTCAAGAGGGAGATTAATTCTATGTTGGAGGGTTTTCTTTAATTATTTTCTCAATCTATTAACTTCTTTTTAATTAATTGTTTTCTTTAATTTTCTTAATTGCTTTCTTAGTTAATTTTACTTGTTTGCTAGATTTAATTCAATTCTACTTCCAAAATTCTCTTTATTTATTTTGTTTTTAATAAGAAAAAGAATAACAACCTATCTCTCTGTGGGATCGACTCCTACTTGCCCTAGCTATTTATAGTTAGTAATTGTTGGGATTATTTTTATGATTGCTGATGACCGATCATAAATTTTGGCGCCGTTGCCGGGGAGATTGTGTTTCAATTTCTTTTTCTTTATTATTATTTATTTATTTATTTTTTCTATTAGATTTGCACTTGATCATCTTTGCTTTGCAGAATAGATCCAATGGCACAACCACAAACGTTACGGGAGCTGAACTTCAACAGTGAGATGCCGCCGCTCTGCATTGATTATTCTACTTTGGATATGACTTGCAAATTGCCGTCAGCAGTAATCCATAAGATGCCTACTTTTCAAGGAGAATTTCATGAGAACCCTCATGAACATCTAAATAGTTTCTTTATCAACTGTGCTGCAATCACTGGGATGCCTCAAGAGGAAGTAAGACTTCGAGTTTTTCCTTTGACATTAGAAGGAAAAACGAGAAACTGGTTCATAAGTCTGCCATCAAAATCCATAAATTCTTGGAAGGAGATGGAGACAGTATTTTTGAACAAGTACTTTCCTGAAGCGAAGCGTGCTGATGTCAGAAAGAGAATCACTGCTTGTCAACAACTAGATGACGAGAAGTGGCATCAATACTGGGAGAGATACAACGAGATCTGTGCGAGTTGTCCTTATCACAACCTGAGTGAAGCACTTTTAATTCAGAACTTTTATGATGGTCTCCTCTATAAAGATCGGATGTACATCGATTCAGCAAGTGGAGGGAGTTTTACACTCAAAACCCCTGAAGAAGCAAGGAAGCTGCTCAACACCATGACTGAGAACATTCACCAATTCAGCACTATTAATGAAGTCGACACAACAAAGGAATCGGAGATATCAGAAATCCGCAAGGAGTTGAAGGAATTTGTAGATCGAACTGATCATTCTATATCTTCATTAACTACTCAATGTGGAAATCTAGCTAAGATGTTTGCCGACTTCATGAATATCCAGTCACGAGCGTCTACCTAAATTGATTCACATGTACCGCAAAGGCATATGAATGAGAACATACATGGATGTGGAATCAATGCTATTGAAGAAACTCAACAATGGTATGCTCAAAAGATGGAATTGCCTGATGTTCCATCTCACCAACATTAACGCCACCATCAGCACCTGTTTTTCCAGCGATGCCACCACCTGTTGCTACAACGGATGTTCAATTACTAAGAGAAGAGGAGATTTCGTCCAAAATCAAGGAGGAGCAACCTACTTCATCACCAAAAACTTCGCGACCTCGATCAAGATTCGAAAGGATGAAAAAGATGGAGACCATTTTACGGGCCACCACCGTTCCCTCAAAGGTTTGCAAATCAACTCAACTCACTTCGTAATCGAGAGGTAAATATTCCTTCACTTGATGAAATCGCAAAAGTGCCCAAGTACGCTACTTTTCTTAAGGAACTATGCACCACCAAGAGTAAATTTTCTGAAAAATTTGCTTGCGTGAATGAGAATATATCTGCTGCATATCAGAGAAAATTGCATCATAAATGTAATGATTTAGGATCCTTTTCTTTGCCTTGTAAGATAGGAAAGAATAAGATAGAGAATGCCATGTGTGAATTTGGTTCTCCAATTAATATTATGCCTTTTTCTATTTATTCACAATTGAAAATAGAACCTATGACTAAAACTGATCTTATTGTACAATTTGCTGATAGAACTAACATTAAGCTTGAGGGATTAGTTGAGAATGTTTTAGTGCAGATAGGAGATTTTGTTTTTCCTGCAGATTTCTATGTCCTGAAGATGACCTTTATCTCCCTCATATGCCGCTGCTGCTAGGAAGGCCCTTTCTATCCATAGCCAGAACAAAACTTGACATGCAAGATGGAAAACTCAACATGGAATTTGATGGCGAAATTATTGAATTCAACATAAATGAAGCCATGAAATCTCCTGCTGAGATCCATTCCATCTGTGCTATTGATGCAATTGATGTTTGTTCTGCTCAAGTTCAATCACTTCACCATGAAGATGAACTTGAATTGGTCCTTACAAAGAGCCTGGTTGAAGAAGAAATAAATGAAGCAGAAGTCCTGACGCCTGAAGATGTAGCAGAAACCATCAGAGATTTGGAGACACTACTTGCTGTTGAAAATAAAGCATCGATTTCGTACATCAGTTTGGAGCCGACGCCTAAACCCTTGCCATCATTATTCAGCCACCTGAAGTCAAGCTGAAACCACTTCCTGAAGGCCTGAAGCATGTTTTCCTCGGAGAAAAAGAGACCCTGCCTGTTGTTATTTCAAGTAAATTGAATAATTTACAAGAAGAACAACTAATAAGAGTTTTGAAGGAATACAAGGAAGCCATTGGATGGACTGTAGTTGATATCAAGGGAATAAAGCTTACTGTATGCATGCATAGGATTCGACTTGAAGATGATGCAGTAGCCGTTCGTCAACCACAAAGAAGATTGAATCCAAATCTCGCCGAAGTTGTCAAAGAAGAAGTTCTCAAATTACTTGGTGTTGGTCTCATTTATGCCATATCAGATAGTAAATGGGTCAGCCCTGTCCAAGTAGTTCCAAAGAAGTCTGGATTCACCGTCGTAGAAAACAAGGATGGAGAGCTCGTTCCTCAAAGACTACAGAATGGATGGAGAGTATGTATCGACTACAGAAAGCTGAATGCCGCCACAAAGGAAGATCACTTTCCATTGCCATTCATTGACCAGATGTTGGAAGATTAGCTTGCAAATCCTACTATTGTTTTCTGGATGGGTATTCAGGATACTTCCAGATTCCGATAACACCTGAAGATCAAGAGAAGACCACATTTACATGCCTCTTTGGTACGTATGCTTACACAAGAATGCCTTTTGGTTTATGTAATGCACCTGCAACTTTTCAAAGGTGTATGATGAGCATCTTTCAAGATTATGTGGGAGACAAGATGGAAGTATTCATGGACGATTTCACAGTCGATGGAGATAGCTTCAATCAATGCCTTAATAATCTAGAACTCATCTTGAAAAGGTGTGTTGAAACCAAACTGGTATTGAATGCCGAAAAGTGCCACTTCATGGTAGAACAAGGCATTGTTCTAGGCCATGTAGTATCCAAAGAAGGGATGCAAGTCGACAAAGCCAAGGTCGATGTTGTCCAGAACCTGCCTTATCCAACATGTGTCAAAGATATCCGTTCATTCTTAGGCCATGCTGGATTCTACAGAAGATTTATCAAGGATTTCTCGAAGATTTCAGCACCAATGTGTAGATTACTTCAGAAAGATGTAGAGTTCAAGTTTGGAGATGATTGCAAAGAAGCATTTGACAAATTGAAGACTGCCCTCACCACCACTCCAATTGTGAAGCCGCCTGATTGGAAACTACCGTTCGAGATCATGTGTGATGCAAGTGACGTCGCTATTGGAGCTGTTCTAGGTCAGAGAGTAGACAAGGTACCACATGTTATCTATTATGCTTCAAGAACTCTAGATGCTGCTCAGAAGAACTACACCACCATAGAGAAAGAGATGCTTGCCGTTGTCTTTGCGTTGGAGAATTTTCGACCATACATCTTGGGATCTAAGGTGATAATCTACTCCGATCATGCTGCATTGAGATATCTCATGTCAAAGAAAGAAGCAAAAAGCTAGGCTTATGCGATGGCTTTTGTTATTTCAAGAATTTGATATCGAAATCAAGGATAAGAAAGGAGCAGAAAATGTTGTAGCTGATCATCTAAGCAGAATTGAAGGCAAGGAAGAAGAGACTGCAATTAATGAAGCACTACCCTTTGAAGACCTGATAGCCGTATCTCAACTTCCCTGGTATGCTGATATTGCCAATTACTTGGTTGCTCATTGCCTTCCCCCAGATCTTAGCAAATGAAAGAAGTTAAAAATCATAAGT
>AWWV01012950.1:0-12519 GCA_001974805.1 Corchorus capsularis
CTTGATGATCTCAATGGTCTCCTTCATTTGTTGCATTCCCTCAGAATAGTGTGAAGATTGCCTTGGATAGTTGTTTGGTCCTTGCTTGATAAGCACCTTGGTTCCCATAAGAATTGTAGCTCCTTGGAAATGGCTCTTGCTTCTTTGAAATCCCTTTTGCATTCCTAAAGCATTGACTTCTTCAACATCATCTTCGACTAAACTAGGGCACTTATCCGTGTGATGTCCTAATGAACAAATTCCACAAACCTTTGACCCACTTGATAAGTTCGATTTGACCAAATCAGTGAGTAAAGCAATTTGTTGATTTGCTTCTTCAATTCGTTGCTCCAATGTAGAGGAATGGGTTGAGACTTCATTGATTCTTCTAATGTTTCCATCTCTTTGTGCACAATTCTTGCGAGTACCAAATTTTTGTGTGTTTGCGGCCATGTTCTCGATCAAAGTCCAAGCATTGGTGGGAGTCTTGTCGATGAAAGCCCCTCCACTTGCAGAATCTATGGAAGATCTATCAAATGAGAGTAAACCCTCAAAGAAATACTGAATAAGCAATTGTTGAGGAATTTGATGGTTTGGACAACTTGAGCACAACCTCTTGAAACGTTCCCAAAACTCCTACATAGTCTCGCCTTGGGATTGCTTAATTCCACTTATCTCCTTTCGAATGCTTGAGGCTTTATGAACAGGAAAGAATTTTTCCAAAAACAACTTCTTAAGACTCGTCCAATAAGTGATTGAACCACTAGGCATGTAGTACAACCAATCCTTTGCACGATCCATAAGGGTAAAAGGAAAAGTTCTAAGTTTGAATTGCTCCTCAGAAATACCTTGCATCTTCATGGATGAACAAACAATTTGAAAATCTGTGAGATGTCGATGTGGATCTTCTCCAGGCATACCATGAAATTTTGGCAATAATTGAATGAATCCAGACTTGATCTCAAAATTTTCTTCATTGGATGGATATTGAATTGCTAAGCGCTGAGTAGTCACATTTGGGGCAGCAAGTCCCCTCAAAGTCCTATTGTTGTTGTTTTCTTCGGTCATGTTTTCTCTTGGGGATTGTGATTCCAAACTTGAAGAAGAAGTGGTGGAACGTGGAGAGCTAGCTTGAGAACTTGGTGTTGACGAATCTCCTCCTTGCTCTCGAAACAAATTCTCCTTCCTTAGTGCAAAGAGTGTACGTTCAGGCTCAGAATTGAACTCTAAGTCCTTGGTACCACTACTCCTTGTATTTGGCATACAACACCTAGAAAGAACTTAAACAAAGAATCCAACAATAACAAGTAACTTGGAAAAATAAAAAGTAAGGAAAAATTAACTAAACTAAAAATTGAAAAGAAAAATAACGAAAAATATAAAGGATAAGGGTAAGAAATTCTTAAGTAAAAATTTGCCTTCAATTACTTAAACCTTCCCCCGTAACGGCGCCAAAATTGTGACCGGTCGTTGATCAAATCACAAAATAAATCCTCACAAACCAATAGCAAATAGCTAGGGCAAGTATAGGGGTCGAATCCACAGGGAAGGTATGATCGAATCAAAGGTAAATCTTACAAAAGGAAAATCTAACCTAAAAGAGATTTTTATGGGTTTTTGAAAATAGATTAATTAAACTAGAAAACAATTAAAAGAGATCTAAACTAAAAATCTAAAAGAGAGAGTTTGAGAAAAACAATGAGTAAAAACATACTTCTTCTCCTTTAGGTAATTATTTTGATCAAGTGATCTCATGGATCATAGACACTAAACATAAATTTGGCTTAAATTGCAATCAATTAAGAATCATAAATTACCCCAAATCGGTATATAGCTTAAGATGTAGACATCAACTTTCATTGAATCAAAGTAATCCTCTTAATATCTTAAACAAATCCATTTGAATAATTGGTATAGGAGAGGAATACTCAACCCTCCAACATGCTAAGAAGAATTAACTTGCTACTAGCTAAATTAATCTCTATTGTTCCTAATCAAACATTCACCATGTGAAGAATCATAGGACAAGCATTAAGATTTACTTTTCCACATGCATGATAAATCAATACCAAACTTGCCTACATCAATTTCCATCTCGGCCTAAAGATTTCAACAAGGTTTGATATCCCATTGAAGCTAGGACTCCTAGAATTATAATTGTTACTTGGACCAACTTTAGCTTGACTCAAGCTACTTGAATCTAACTATAGCATTCATAAATCTCAAGATATGTTGCGCACCAAATCAATCAAAGTATGAACACATAAGATGAAGCATAGAGATAAGAAACATATTCAAACAGAAAAAGCTCAAATTATTAAGAACAACAGTCTCACCATAGATTCATTGATCAAAAGTACCTAAGGAAAAGAAGTATAAAAGGTTTAGCTACTCATGGATTGCAAGCAATCCATGAGAGACTTACAATGGTGGAGGCCGGCGGCAGCCTCCGTTATTCCTATCCCAAAAACCTAGAGAAAAGATGTAAGTTGTGATATGCTTGGTTATCTAGGGTTTTAGACTTAAGAGGGTATTTATAGAGGGTGGCTTAAGATTAATTTAGAGCTAAACAAACCCTAAGGACGTGCTGGGCTGCTCTCTAAGTCTCCAAGCTAATCCAAATAAGAATTTGGGCTCAATTGGATCAATCCCGCAAGAAAGGCCCAAGACAGTTTCTGTCCGCTGACTTCAGGTGTATTTTCGTCCACGAAAACGGCAAAACTGGGCTTCAACCAAAACATGAAAGTTGTAGATTTTCGAGTTAGCTTTCCAACGGCTACTCATTTGCCTTAAACGGAGCTCTGGATCAAAAGTTATGGCCAAAATACAGAAGAGTCGCCAAATCTGGAAACAAGTAAAGAGGTTTCAAGGTGAAGACATGCATGGCTGCTGGGTGGCGCGCGCGCGGCATGACCCCCGAATCCCCCTAGGAGCCCATGTCGCAGGCTTGAGCGCCCAGGG
The DNA here is from genome assembly GCA_001974805.1 of Corchorus capsularis. Lineage (NCBI taxonomy): Eukaryota > Viridiplantae > Streptophyta > Magnoliopsida > Malvales > Malvaceae > Corchorus > Corchorus capsularis. The sequence goes on from AWWV01012950.1 coordinate 2,941, forward strand.
CGTTGGTCTCAGGCCCCAGGTCTCCTGCGCCCATGCTGGTGCTGGTGGCATGTCTCGACTAGCGCTGGGCGCCTATGTGGCAAGCTTGGCACCCCATGTGGTTTGCCTCGCTCCCCATGTACTCCAATGCTATGACGCCTCTTGACATATTTTCTTGCCTTGAAATTCAACTTTGCTCCTTTGCTTCAAACTCTTGAAAATCAATCTTATGATTATAAAATTGACTCTTCAAGCTCTTCAATCACGATCTTATTGACTCCATTCTTCATCCAAATTGTCCTTGGAAAATATTTGTGTAAATAATCATCCAAAAAGGCTCCAAAAAGGTACAAAATTGGTGATTTTGCACTTTTCTTCACTTTAACACCTATAAACACAAATATACCAAATATAAGGTATAATCAAGCATAAAATACCCAAAAAGCATAGGAAAATGACCATAAGAAGATGCATAATTTTGGTCTGATCAATGCTACAGAAAATGACAAAAGGGTGATTCGGAGAATGGTGGTCGACTATCTGCTAGAAGGAGACATGTTATACAAGAAAAGCCGTGACCAAACGTTGCTTAGATATGTGGGTTCAACAGAAGCCAAGAGGATTATGGAAGAAGTGCATGAGGGTTCATGTGGGAGTCATGTTAGCGAGCACAAGATGCCGAGGCAGATTATGAGAGCTGGTTACTATTGGTTGACATTGGAAACCGTTGCATCAAATATGTCAGAAGATGTCATAAGTGTCAGATCTACGCAGACCAAATCCATGTGCCTCCAAATCCATTGCATGTAATGTCAGCTCCATGGCCTTTCTCAATGTGGGGAATGGATGTGATCGGAGTCAATAACCCCAAGGCTTTGAATGGACATAAGTTCATATTGGTTGCAATTGATTACTTTACAAAATGGGTTGAGGCAGCTTCTTATGCAAGTGTTACTCAAGCAGTGGTCACCAAGTTCATTAAGAAAGAGATCATCTACCGATATGGGTTGCCAGAGAGAATTATTACTGATAATGCATCCAACCTAAATCAAGGATTGGTAGAAGAAACTTGCAAACAGTTCAAGATTGTGCATAGCAACTCGACGATTTACAGACCCAAAATGAATGGTGCAGTAGAAGCAGCCAATAAGAACATCAAGAAGATTGTAGAAAAAAATGACTGAGTCATATAAGAATTGGCATGAGAAACTTCCTTTTGCCCTTCATGCTTGTCGGACTTGCGTTAGGACCTCAACTGGGGCAACTCCGTACTCTTTGGTATATGGAATGGAGGCAGTGGTACCAATTGAAGTAGAAATACCGTCCATACAGGTATATCGAGAGACTAAGTTGGAAGAATCTGAATGGGTTCAAGAGAGATGACCAGCTCAACTTGATCGATGAGAAAAGGTTAACAGCTTTGTTCCATGGCCAAATGTACCAAAAGAGGATGGAGCGGGCATTTAACAAGAAAGTACGCCCGAGAGAGTTCAAGGAAGGAGATTTAGTGCTGAAGAAGATCATACCAGAACAACGGGACCCAAGGGGCAAGTGGGCACCGAATTGGGAAGGCCCATTCGTAGTGAAGAAAGCATTTTCCAGTGGGGCATTAATTTTACAAGAGATGGATGGCGAAGAGTTTCCAAGACCCATCAATTCTGATGCAGTTAAAAAATACTATGCTTAAAAAAAATTGGCCTAAAAAAGAAAGAGGTCGGAAAAAGAGAAATGAAATATAAGGAGGGGTCCAAGTTGAAAACCCGCAAAGGGCAGCTTGGATCCGTTGGGTGTCACTTGAGTTGAAAACCCAAAAAGGACGGCTTAGGTGAAGGATGGAAATGGGGAATCTTGAGTTGAAAACCCACAAAGGGCATCTCAAGTAGGAGATGGAAGGACATAGTTTGTAGGCAGTGCACTTCAAGAGAATCTCTTAAGGTCAAAAGGGTAAAGGTCTGGTCCAGACTGAGTTGGGTAAGGCAACATCAAAACTAATTTCGATGAACATTCGACAAATGTCACAAAACCGTCGTTGCAGTATTCATCGACATGAGGTTCTATCTCTTCAGCGTCTTCTTGTGGGTACATGTATATACATATATTAAATTCCTTGTTATATAAGCTACTTTCTTTTCTATTTGTACATATTTCTTTATTAATGGAATTTCGAAGTTTTTAGTAATGCTTGTTTTCGTGTTTGCATTTTGGTTTTCTATTACAAAATTTACTAAAAAACAGACATGGGAATGGTCGCTTTCAATTGTTCAAGAAGGGGAATTAGTAAAAGATATAAAGAAGCATAAAATCATCACTTGAGGAAGAGAGCTCAAATGGAATAGGGGCAAATGATTGATAGGAATATGGGGGCACGAGTTTTAAAGAAATCAAGTTAAGTAGCAAGGGAGGATTTGAGAGAAGAAAACATCGGGTCAAGAGATTGAGTGGTGCACAAGGAAGATGGATGTGATCACAGACTAATCTGGTAAAGAAGATATAATCAAGCTAAACCATATGCATTATGCATCATACCTTTCATCAGCATACGACATTACGTTAACATCCGGTAATACATTACCATTCTAACTTGCATCAAAGCATACTTTCAGAGAAATTTTCAGGGAATTAGATGACTCGATGTAGCATCTTCAAAGTTGAAATCAGATGACTCGGTGTAGCATCTCCAAAGTTGAAATTAGATGACTTGGTGTAGCATCTTCAAAGTTGAAATCAGATGATGCGATGTAGCATCCTCAAAGCGGTGAATCAAATGACTCAGGGCAGCATCTTCAAAATTGGATTAAGATGACTCGGTGAAGCATTTTCGAAGTTGGATTAGGTGAATCAGATGACTCGGTGCAGTATCTTCAAGTGGGATTCGGTGAACCAGATGATTCGGTGTAACATCTTCAAGATTGGAATTCGGTGAGCTCGATGCATCATATTTTCAAATAGATCATGGTGATTCGGTGATTCAGGTTAATGCAGTGCATTATTTCTTCAAGAATGGATTCGGTGAGCTCGGTGCAGCACATTTTCAAACAGTTCAGGATGTTCGGTGAATCAAGTTGATGCGATGCATTACTTCTTCAAGATTACATATATCAATTTAATTTGATCTTGTAAAGCTTCTGGAAGTGATAAAGGAACTAAAGTAACAGGAATCTTACCACACTTAAAAGAGTACTTGTTTGTCTCCCTATCATGTTTCACCTTGTTGTCATATTGCCAAGGCTTCCGAAGCAAAACATGACAAGCTCGCATTGGTAGCACATCACACAAGACATCCTCTTTGTACCTGCCCAAAGAAAGAGTAACCAAAACTTGTTTGTTAACCTTAATTTCTCCTCTATCATTGAACCAACCTATGATATAGGGTTTAGAATGTTTAGAAGTAGGTAGTTGTAACTCTTTCACCAAATAATCACTAACTATGTTTGTACAACTCTCTCCATCTATAATCACACTACTTGGTTTACCATTCGCATAGCATCTAGTGTGAAACAAATTCTCCCTTTGAACATCCCCTTTCACATAGGCACCCAAAGTTCTCATAGCAACCAAACTAAGTGGAGCTAACTCATCACCATTACCAATTGCAGCCCCATCATCGTCCCTTTCATCATCACCATCCCCACTAGAATCTAGAGTGAAATCACCTTCCTCTTCACTAAACGTAATGTGAGTCTTAGATGATGAACTTGTTGCACCCTTACTTTCGGTTTTGGGACTTACAAACTCCTTTTTCACACTCTCCTTTTCCTTGAATTGAATTCTTTCATCTTGCTTGTTAGGAGTTTTCCATGAGCTACTAGATGAAGTAAAACTCTCCTTGGTCAAATGCACTTCTTTTTCCAAGGTCTCCATTCTTTGCATTAGATTTTGCAACAAGGTAGCCCAATTGGCCTGATTTTCTCCATCTTTTCTATCTCCCATTGTACCTACACAAAAGGAAAAAGTTAGTAATAAAAATTCCTCACAAGTGAGTGTGTATACCTTCTTGTGCTCTCGTGTTTGTACTCAACCTATGGATTGGCGGTCCACTACTCTCTTGATGATCTCACAAGATTATGCCTTTTACTAGCTTCAATAGGCCTAATAAGAGCAACTTGTAAGAGTACTTCTTTCTTATCGTGACCTACTTGAAGAACAAACAATTACAAAACTTAAGTGAATCAAAAAAAGATAAGTGATCTCAAACCAAACCAAACCAATTATGCAGCCTCTTTGTGTCGATATACTTCTCCAAACTTGCTGCACAAAAACTCAATGAAACACAATTCAATCAATTCAATCAATTAGAAACTCTAGTACCACTTAGATCCAATTTTGTACCACTTGTCTCCAATAGGGTTTCAACCTGAAATTCTTCAAATTAAATTTCAAATCACAGCAAAAGCAACCCAAGAACCTCAAACAAACAATCAATTAGGGTTAATTGCAACCAATTGAATCAATTGCACAAGAACAAACTGATCGTGTCGTCAATGACCATAAAATAAATATCCCAACAATTACTAACTAAGAATAGCTAGGGCAAGTAGGGGTCGAACCCACAGAGAAATTGGTTATTATTCTTTTTCTTAAAACAAAATAAAATAAAGAGAATTTTGGAAAAGAGTTTAAAAATAAATCTAACAAACTACAAAATTAACTAAGAAAGCAATCAAGAAAATTAAAGAAAACAATTAATTAAAAAGCAGAGAATAAATTGAGAAAAACAATTAAAGAAAACCCTCCAACATAGAATTAATCTCCCTCTTGACATAAATAACATGGACCATTGATATCTAATAATTATGAACACCTTGGATAGCTTGATGATTTAAATCTTAAATTACCTCAATTAGATAAATTTACCGTTCTAGGGCTTAATCTACCCCTTTTACTCTTTCAACAATCAATTACCGTTCTAGGGCTTAAAGATTGTCTAGGAATAAAGCATTAAGTACAAGTAATTTATAAACAAGCACAACAAGCAATTTCTCGGTCATTGATTCTTATCTCTCTTGGAAGGAGGTCTAACTCTCATCCAATTGCTACAGATGATTAAATCTGAGGTTCTAATTCTAGATCTAATCTAGCTAATGCTAACCTAATTTTATCAAGGTAGTGTCGACTCCAACCCATCAAAACAAGCAACATAGGATTAAAACAGAGATCTAAGAAATACCCAAAACAATTTTCATATATAAGCACAAAATCTCACCATGATAATAGTCAAGAGATCAATTAAATTCTACATTGGAGAAAAGAAAAGGATTACTCACTCATAAATTGAGTGAGCATCCACAAATAAGAAGAAGAGAACTTATCTATGGAAGAGGAAGAGAAGGGGGCGGCGGCTCCTAGGGTTTTTCTCTTCCAAATCTTCAACTAAACAATATATCTTATGAAGAATAAAATTACATTCAAAATCTAGTCCTAAGGTGGCTATTTATAGTGGAGAAACAAAGGTAGGGCGGTTTTAGGGCTGACCTAGACTCCAAATAGGATTAGATGTAATCCTAGAGTAAAATCCAAGTTAGAATAGGATTCTGGAATTTTCTGGATTTCTGCAGAAACTTCACAGGCAGATTCGGGCTTGAAAACAGCAGAATTGGGCTTCGGACTTCAAAGGAAAGTTGTAGATCTCGGAGTTAGCTTTCCAACAAGTACTCATGGACTTAAAACGGACATCTGAGCAGATAATTATGACCTTTCTACCGAGACTGCGCCATTTCCTACTCCAAATAGGACTAGTTACGGGAAATTACGGGATTTGGATATTCCCTTGGATATTAAGCCTATAAATTGGGATTTTAATTCCAATTATGGACTTATATGGGCTGAGTATTTTCCCAAATAAAATATCCAAAAATCCTTAACTTCCGGGCTTCTTCTGGGCTTGGCTTCAATCCTTTGCAAATAAGCTTCAATCTTCAATTCTTGCTCCTTGAAATAATTCTTCAATGATCTTCAAATCTTCAAATTATCTTCAAGAAATCTTCAAAACACGAACTTCGCATCTCCAAATCTATACTCAAAATTACTTTGCTAATATCTGTGTAAAAGGTCATCAAAATAGCTCCAAAAGTAGTGAAAATTAACAATTTCCAATTTCTCATATCATAAAGACTAAAAACACAAATATTATCAAAATAAGCTAAATTAGAGCATAAATAGACCCAAAAACATAATAAAATAGCCATAAAAATAGGGTTGTTTTTGGCTCGATCATATTTTCCTCCACACTTGAACTTTGCTACTCCCTTAGCAAAATCAATGTAAGTTAATTAAAAATCAATTTTCAAAAGATCAATTTGAATTCACACATATATCAAAGAATCAATCTAATCATGAAATCAAAATAACTAAGAACATTAACAATACTTAATCCAAGGATCAATAGATAACAAGCATTATCATTCTTAAGTAGCCATAATCAAAGTAGCTTAAATCACTCACCATCCTTTACATCTATAATTACTTCTTCCTATAGGCTTGCATCTTCATCAATCTCTCCATCACTCAAAAGATTACATATCATAAATAAATCAAGGGTTCATGTGGGTTGATAATAGTTACTAACCTCTGAAGTGTTCATTTTAGGGGTTACTAACACCCTTTATTTTTATTATTTTGAGGCTACTAGTACTCTAGAGGGCAATATTTCTGCCATTCCATGCCTCTTATCCTCTTCCCAAGGGTTACTAACTCCTTTTGTTTAAAGAGAAGAGTGACAACAATGGAACTTTTCAAATTTTTAAATTTTAAGGCAGAAGATATCTCTACTCCTCTTGCATGAAATCACTTCTTTTAGAAAATAATTTTTTTAATTACCCTTTATATAGATAGTCCCCCACACTTATTCTTGACATATTCATAACATGCTTTCTTAATTGTAACTTCAATCAAGATTCAACACAAGTTCTAGAAATAGATAATCATAAAAGCAATGAATAATAAGATCATATCACAAACTTGAATTATACCCAATTCTAAGAAATCAAAACTTCTTGCTATAAACCAATCAATGAATAAAGCATTACTAAAAATTCTAAGCATTCATCAATCATAATCAAATCAATAACTCAATATATGAATGAAAAATCAAATAGTTTGAAAAATCATCAAATTTTTAGTACTTCAAAAATCAATTTTTTCGAAAAATTTTCAAAAATTGGGGAATAACAAATCAATCCAAAAACAATCAAATTTTTATCCTAAGTTCGCATGCAACAATCAAAAACTATCATATGATTCAATTATCAAATAATAACCCTATCAAGTATTCACCTCCCACACTTAAAATTCACATTGTCCTCAATGTAAAAGCAATCAAGAAATCAAAGTATGCGAAATAGCTTACCAAAAATAAAGAGTTAATGTTCATGAAACAAACCTGGGCGGCTTTGATGAAGAGAATTGCTCAAAAGACAATAAAAATCAAAGTGATAGGAAAATAAAACTAGATAGTTTATTAATGAAACTTGAAAAATAAAGACTTAAGATAAAGGAAAATTAAAAATAAGGCATAGCTAAAACTTCTCTTCCCCTTCATTTATTCTCATCACAATTGGCATTGCTCTAGTCGATCTCCCAAAAATTCCTTCTAGCCGAAACTTTTACTCTCCCAATATTGCTTCTTGTGTTTGATGAATAAAGAGGAGAGGTAGAGTGCCTTTATATAGTAATCAAGTCCTAAGTCTAAGAGGTTTTAGTTAGAGTAAAAAGTAAGAAAACATACCTTGTTTAGGAACACATTACCTATTTGGAAAAGGAAAGCCATTAGGAACTCAATTTCCTAGTCAAAATAGGAAATTAAAATCCTAATGTACCTTGCATGTTGATGGCGCGGCATTTCTCCTAGCATGGCTTGGACTTGGCATGGCAAGGACTTAGCTTGGCCGGAACAAGGCCTGGTATAGTGCGGGCGAGGGCGGAGCGGTGGCTGGAGTGGCGCGAAACAGGTGCGCGCGGGATCCGGGCTGCTGCTGTTGGTGCTGCGCGGCATGGCCTGGCTGTATCGGCTGCGGCATACTAATGCTGCCTCTGCCTGGTGCGGTGCTACCCGAGTCATGGCCTGGGCAATGCGTGGGCTATGGCTGGGGTTAGTCTCGGCTGATGCTGCATGGCTCGGTAGTGCCGAGCAATTACCGGCCACGCATGGTAGCTGTCTCGGTAATAGCCGAGCAGTGGCATGAATATGGCGCGGTATTGCCGAGCCATGGCCGGCCATGCTTAGCATGGTGCGCGGCATGGCCAAGCTATAGCCGGCCATGCATGACTACTAACCGAGCTACAGCCGGTTATGCATGGTTTAAAGCTTGATGCTTGGTACTTCTTACTCCTTGGATATTCTTCTATAGCCTAAAAATAAAAACTAAAATTAAAATTGGGTTGCCTCCCAACAAGCGCTTGTTTAAAGTCATTAGCTTGACTTTCCCCTTTCTTTAAATTCTTAAGTTGGAAAATAAATTGGTTCTTCCAACTCAATTTCTTCAATCAAATCCACTGATAATGGCTCAAAGAAAGGCTTAAGTCTTTGTCCATTGACCTTGTGCTGAGTTTTCTTAGTTGGGCTATAGATATCCACGGATCCATTAGGATATACTTTCACAACTTCAAAAGGACCACCCCATCTTGATTTTAATTTTCCAGGGAATCCTTTTATTGAGCTTGTGAATAACAAAACCTTTTGACCTTCATGGAATGTTCTCCTTAATATCCTTTGATCATGTAAGGCTTTTGTCTTTTCCTTATAAATCCTTGAATTCTCATAGGCTTCATTCCTAATTTCCTCAAGCTCTTGTAATTGTAGCATCCTTTGAATTCCAGCTTTGTCAAAGTTAAGATTGCATTGCTTTACTGCCCACCATGCTTTGTGTTCTATCTCCACAGGTAGATGGCATGGTTTTCCAAACACAATTCTATATGGGGACATACCTAGAGGTGTCTTATAAGCTGTACGATATGCCCATAAAGCATCTCCTAGTCGCATACTCCAATCTTTTCTTTGAACATTGACTGTTTTCTCCAAAATTAGCTTTACTTGACGATTGGATATTTCAGCTTGACCACTGGTTTGAGGGTGATATGCAGTAGATACCCTATGGCTAACTCCATATTTTTCAACCAGTGATTGTACAATCTTGTTGCAAAAATGAGTTCCACGATCACTAATAAGGGCTCTTGGAATCCCAAATCTATAAAGAATGTTATTCTTTATAAATTTGACTACTGTCTTGGCATCATCCTTCTCCGTAGCTATAGCTTCTACCCACTTAGAAACATAGTCCACAGCTACAAGGATGTAATTCTTCTTATCTGATGAAGGAAAAGGTCCCATGAAATCAATTCCCCATATATCGTAGATTTCAACAACGACTATAGGAGATTGAATCATCTGGTTTCTTTTCGATATACTTCCAACTTTCTGACAGCGTGGACAAGTCTTGCAATGTTCATAAGAGTCTTTGAAAAGTGTAGGCCAATAGAATCCACAATCCAGAATCTTTCTTGCGGTCTTCTTATGTCCAAAGTGGCCTCCACATTCAGAGCTATGGCAGAACTTCAGAACTGATTGGACTTCATGATCAGGAATACATCTTCTCATGACTTGAT
>AWWV01012954.1:0-12453 GCA_001974805.1 Corchorus capsularis
CATTCGATCGTCATAGAGTAATCCATCATAGAAATTCTGGATCAAAAGTGCTTCACTCAGATTGTGGTAAGGGCAGCTTGCACAGATCTCGTTGTATCTCTCCCAGTATTGATGCCACTTCTCGCCACGTTGTTGTTGACAAGAGGTGATTTTCTTTCTGACATCTGCACGCTTTGCTTTAGGGAAAAACTTGCTCAAAAATACTGCCTCCATTTTCTTCCAAGAATTTATGGATTTTGATGGTAGACTTATGAACCAGTTTCTCGCTTTTCCTTCTAATGTCAAAGGAAAAATTCGAAGTCTTGCTTCCTCTTGAGACATCCCAGTGAATGCAGCACAGTTGATAAAGAAACTATGTAGATGATCATGAGGGTTCTCATGAAATTCTCCATGAAAAGTAGGCATCTTGTGGATTACTGCTGACGGCAATTTGCAAGTCATATCCAAAGTAGGATAATCAATGCAAAGTGGCCGCATCTCACTGTTGAAGTTCAGCTCCCGTAACGTTTGTGGTTGCGCCATTGGATCTTTTCTGCAAAACAAAGATGATCAAGTGCAAATCTAATAGAAAAGAAAAAGAAAAGAAATTAAAACACAATTTCCCCGGCAACGGCACCAAAATTATGATCGTGTCGTCAATGACCAAAAAATAAATATCCCAACAATTACTAACTAAGAATAGCTAGGGCAAGTAGGGGTCGAACCCACAGAGAAATTGGTTATTATTCTTTTTCTTAAAACAAAATAAAATAAAGAGAATTTTGGAAAAGAGTTTAAAAATAAATCTAACAAACTACAAAATTAACTAAGAAAGCAATCAAGAAAATTAACGAAAACAATTAATTAAAAAGCAGAGAATAAATTGAGAAAAACAATTAAAGAAAACCCTCCAACATAGAATTAATCTCCCTCTTGACATAAATAACATGGATCATTGATATCTAATAATTATGAAAACCTTGGATAGCTTGATGATTTAAATCTTAAATTACCTCAATTAGATAAATTTACCGTTCTAGGGCTTAATCTACCCCTTTTACTCTTTCAACAATCAATTACAGTTCTAGGGCTTAAAGATTGTCTAGGAATAAAGCATTAAGTACAAGTAATTTATAAACAAGCACACCAAGCAATTTCTCGGTCATTGATTCTTATCTCTCTTGGAAGGAGGTCTAACTAATCCCTAAATTCCCAAATCAAGAATAATGCGCCCAAGGCTTATCATGGAGAGAATGATGCGCCAAGGACTTATTATGGACTGAAGACAAGCATGGAGAGCATGGAAAGGATGATCAAGGGCTGCAAGGAAGCGTGGACAAGCTTAAAGGAGAAGATGGAATCGTACTTCACCAAGAAGATGCCATTAAGATGCCATTAGGTCCGATGACAAGAGCAAGAGCTAAGAGATTCAAGGATGCACTCATGGGCCTTGTTCGAACTCATCTTGAAGATATGAAGGCCATTCAAGTTTAATTGAAGAGCTTTGATGATGATTTGAGCAAGAAAACACCAATCTATTACAAGTTCATAACTTTGCTTACTATTGATTCTAAATGGCCGGATTGACATCATGGCATGAGCCCATTAGTTTTAGTTTGCTTTGTTTGGGCTTAATTCTATCTTAAATTAGCTTATTTTTATGTTTGGATGTTATTTGGGTTGGGCCTTGGTTGATTAAGTCCAGTCCTTAGCTATTTTTCTATTGGTTGTATTTTTGGATAGTTTTTAGAAGGTTCTTTTGTATAGCCTTTATAGTTGGACGAAAATTAGGGTTTTGGAGTAGGTTATGCGTCAACCTCTTGCCTATATAAGGGCTCCAATACCTCTTGTAAACATAAGTTGAGTTGATTAATAAAGTTAAGGATTATTTTCCCAAATTGATTATCTTAGCTTCATTGTTCTAGTTTGAGCAAACTTAGGGTTCCTCAATCTTGTAGAGTCCTAGCAAACAATTAGGTTGTGTTTGCTTAATTTTTTGTGAATCTTGTGATCTTAGGTGTTCAATTGCAGGTCTAATTGAGGGTCTAAGGCCGACGAACGAAGGAGGGATTATCTAGTGAAGATTGCCGACATACAAGTCTAAGAGTTTGGTGATTCAAGTTGATCTTTGATGGGTCTCAAAGGTGGATTTGAACCGATTACAACTAGATTCGTATCAAAGAACCCTGATTCTATAAAAAGTCGATAACGACACAGATTTTTTTTTATTTTTTCAATATTTTTGCCAGAAAGATCACAAGTTTCTGGTCGATTTTTTTTTGTGATATTTTTCGATTGGACTACAAGGTATGAGGACTCCAAATCTGAAATTTCAAGTCAATCCGAGTTAAGATTAATCCACAATAAAATTCCAAAGTTTCTGATTTTTTTTTTTTCAACTAGATGAATGAGATGGATGAAAAACTTGATGAATGATGAATAGAAGGATAGATATACCGATTGAAGATGACAACCTATGCTCTTGTTACCAATTGATGCGAATCCACAATAAATTTCCAAAGTTTCTGATTTTTTTTTATTTGTTTTCAACTAGATGAATGAGATGGATGAAAAACTTGATGAATGATGAATAGAAGGATAGATTTACCGATTGTAGATGACAACCAATGCTCTGATTACCAATTGATTCAAATCTATCCTTGAGACCCGCAAAAGATCAACTTGAACTCCTTCAAATTCTAGACAAGTATGTCGACAACCTTCACAAAGCAATCCCTCTTCGTTCGTCGGCCTTAGATCACCAATTAGACCTGCAACTGTCAACCTACGATCACAAGATTCACAAACAACCAAGTAATCACAACCTAATTGTTTGCTAGGACACTACAAGATTGAAGAACCCTAAGTATGCTCAAACTAGAACAAAGAAGCCAAATAATCGATATGGGTGAATAAACCTCAATTTTATTGATAACTTGACTTAACTTATATTTACAAGAGCTATTTGAACCCTTATATAGTGCTACGGTCAACTAAAATCCTAAAAATAAAATCTTATGGGGAGCCCTAACATCGTACTCCAAGCCCAACTAGGAAAACTGATACGAATCTAGTTGTATTAGATTCAAATCTATCCATGAGACCCGGCAAGAATCTACTTGAACTTCTTCAACTTCTAGACATGTATGTCGACAACCTTCACAAAGCAAGCTCTCTTCGTTCGTCGGCCCTAAGTCTCCAATTAGACCTGCAATTGAACACCTAAGATCACAAGATTCACAAACAATTAAGCAATCACAACCTAATTGTTTGCTAGGACTCTACAAGATTGAAGAACCCTAAGTTTGCTCAAACTAGAACAATGAAGCTAAGATAATCAATTTGGGAAAATAATCCTCAACTTTATTAATCAACTCAACTTATGTTTACAAGAGGGGGATGGTCCCTTTATATAGTAGTAGGGGACGCATAACCCTTCTCCTAAAGCTAAAAGGAAAACGTTACATAAAGGAAGGATCAAGGAAATTACCTACTCCTTGTCCTACTAGGAAAAGTAAATACATAACTTAATTAAACAAGGATTGGACTTAGTCAAACAAGGCCCAACCCAATGTCTTCTAGACTAATTAAATAACTAACCTAAGATAGAATAAAGGCCCAATTGGCCGAATTACACAACATAAGCCCTAATGCTCAACGATTTCAAGTAAAGTCCATAGCTTGGAATCGTTGGGAATATTCCTTGATTGATGTCTTCAATGCTCTCTAATTGATCTTCAATGGACTCCAAACCTCCAAGATGAGATCTAACAAAGCCCAATAAAGCTTCCTTGAACCTTTTAGCCCGAGCCCTTGTCATTGGACCTTGCGGAATGGCTAAAGGATCCATTGGCCGATTGTGGCTGGTTACCCAATGCGATGGCCGGTTGTGGCTGGTTGCTCCATGCGACAGACCTTGCGATGGCCGGTCGTGTGGCCGCTGTTGCGCGGCTTCTCCAAGCAATGGCCGGTCATGTGCGATCCCTTCAACTCCATGCTCTTCCAAGCTTGTGTTCAACCCGGGATCAACCATAGCAGCTTCTTGAACATCCATGACATCTCCATGTTTATCCGAGACATGATCTCCATTGGCTCCATTGTGCTCTTCTAAGCCATGATAAGCCCTTGGCGCATCATCCCCTCTCCCTTGAAAAGGATTGGTCCTCAAATCTGCATCACTATCAAACAAGGATAAGTCTAAAACATTAAAAGTAGCACTTATATTGCCATATTCACTTGGAAGATCTAGCTTGTAGAAATTGTTGTTGATTCTCTCCAAGACTTGGAATGGACCATCTCCACGAGGTAAGATCTTAGACTTTCTCTTTTCAGGGAACCTTTCCTTCCTTAGATGCAACAAAACCAATCACCAGGTTCAAAGATGATCTCTTTGCGCCCCTTGTTAGCAACCTTCATGTAGTGTTGTGTTTTCTTCTCAATTTGAGCGCGAACCCTAGCATGAAGTTCCCTAACATAATCGGCCTTCCTTTGTCCATCCATGTCGACTTGCACACTCAAAGGTAAACTCAACAAATCCAATGGGGTTAAAGGATTAAAGCCATACACAGTTTCAAAAGGTGAATGTCAAGTAGTGCTATGTATGCTTCTATTGTATGCAAATTCAACATGAGGTAGACAATCCTTCCAAGTTCTTAAGTTCTTTTTAATTAAAGCCCTAAGTAAGGTAGACAAAGTCCTATTAACTACTTCCGTTTGACCATCGGTTTGAGGATGATAAGTAGTTGAAAATAACATCTTAGTACCTAACTTAGCCCATAAAGTTCTCCAAAAGTGATTTAAGAACTTAGCATGTCTATCACTTACAATCGTCCTAGGCATTCCATGTAGTCTAACAATCTCTTTAAAGAACAAATTAGCTACATTAATGGCATCATCCGTTTTAGTACATGCAATGAAGTGTGCCATTTTAGAAAACCTATCAACAACCACAAAGATAGAATCTTTACCCCTCATAGAACGAGGTAATCCTAACACAAAGTCCATTCTAATATGAGTCAATGGTTCATGAGGAATAGGCAAAGGAGTATACAATCCATGAGGCTTAGATGTTGATTTAGCTTGTAAACAAACAATCCAACTAGCAACGTACCTTCCTACATCATGTCGCATCTTAGGCCAAAAGAAGTGTTCATGCAATATGTCATATGTTCTTTCAACTCCAAAGTGACCCATTAACGCCCCCCCCCCCCCCTCACCCCCTCATGCGATTCCCTCATGAGCAAGATGCGCAAAGAACAAGAAGGCACACATAATCTAGATTCCTTAAACAAAAATCCATCATGCTTATAATACTTTCCAATTCCAGAATTTTCACATGCTTTAAAGATTTCACCAAAAGAAACATCACTAGCATATAATTTCTTAATATACTCAAATCCAAGAAACTTAGAATCAAGCATGGAAAGTAAGACATACCTCCTTGATAAAGCATCAGCTACAACAGTCTCCTTACCTTGCTTGTATCGCATAACATAAGGAAAGCTCTCTATGAACTCACTCCACTTAGCATGTCTCTTGTTTAGCTTTTGTTGGCCTCTTAAATACTTCAAGCTCTCATGATCCGTATGAATCACAAATTCCTTAGGCCATAGGTAGTGTTGCCAAGTTTGCAGCTCCCTCACAAGAGCATATAACTCTTTGTCATAGGTTGGATAGTTCAATGCAACCCCATTCAATTTCTCACTAAAGTATGCGACGGGCTTCCCACCTTGCATCAAAACAGCTCCAATTCCAACCCCTGATGCATCACATTCAATCTTAAAAGTATTGTTAAAGTTAGGTAAAACAAGCAAAGGAGCATTAGTTAATTTTTCCTTCAAGGTCTCAAATGCTTCTTGTTGTTCTTTTCCCCACTTGAATGGTGCATTCTTCTTCATCACACTTGTAATAGGTTAACAAATCTCCTACAGAATCCGGCTAGTCCATGAAAAGATCTTACTTGACCAACGTTGGTGGGAGTTGGTCTCCTCATCAACCTCTATACCTTGGGATGACACCACAAAACCAAGAAAAATAAGCTTGTTTGTGCAAAAGGTGAACTTCTTAAGGTTAGCATACAATTTCTGAACCCTAAGTACTTCTAACACACAACGCACGTGCTTAACATGCTCATCTAGGTTTCGGCTATACACAAGTATATCATCAAAATAAACAACAACAAAATTGCCAATAAAAGCTCTTAAAACATGATTCATTAATTGCATGAATGTACTAGGTGCATTAGTCAATCCAAAAGGCATAACTAACCATTCATACAACCCTAACTTAGTTTTAAAGACAGTTTAATTTCCATTCATCACCCTCTTTCATGCGAATTTGATGATAGCCACTCTTTAAATCAATGTTTGAAAATAAGCAAGCACCATGCAATTCATCAAGCATATCATCTAATCTAGGAATAGGGTGACGATACTTTACCGTTATGTTGTTTATTGCCCTACAATCAACACACATTCTCCAAGTTCCATCCTTTTTAGGAACAAGCAAAACAGGAACTGCACATGGAGAAAGGCTTTCACGCACAAACCCTTTTTGAAGTAGCTCACCAACTTGCTTTTCCAATTCCTTTGTTTCTTCAGAATTTGTCCTATAAGCTGACTTATTAGGTATTTGCGCCCCAGGGATGAAGTCAATTTGATGTTCAATCCCCCTAATTGGTGGTAAACCACTAGGATTCTCCCCAGGAAACACATCTACATAATCACTCAAAAGAGAAACAATGTTGCTTGGAAGCTCCTTTTCCAAGTGGTTAGTGCTCACAAGTGTATATTTAAGCAAAAGAATGATCAAAACAGAATTATCATTCAAAGCTTCTTTAATCTCACTCTTAGTAGCTAACATACACTCCTTATTAACTTTCTTAGAACTAGCATGCTTGTCAACTAAATCGCAATTCACATTCAAATTAGCACATTTAGTCTCTTTAGCCTTAAAATTCGATTCCAACTTAGCAAATTCATCCCTCACTTTTATTTGATCTTTTAAAGCTTCTTGAGGTGATAAAGGAATCAAAGTAATAAGACGCTTACCACACATAAAGGAATACTTATTTGCCTCACCATCATGATGGACCTTGTTGTCATATTGCCATGGTCGACCAAGTAAGACATGGCATGCTTGCATTGGTAGCACATCACATAGCACCTTATCATCGTACCTGCCCAAAGAAAGAGAAACTAAAACTTGTTTGTTAACCTTAATCTCCTCTCTATCATTGAACCATCCTAAACTATAGGGTTTAGGGTGTTTAGTGGCAGGTAACGCTAACTCCTTCACTAGGTACACACTAGCTATGTTTGTACAACTCCCTCCATCAATGATCACACTACTAGGCTTCCCATTCGCATACATCCTAGTATGAAACAAATTCTCCCTTTGATTGTGCACATCTCCTTTAACATAGGCACTTAAAGTTCTCCTTGCAACTAAGTTCAAGAGTGTCGGTGTTGGACCATCATCATCATCATATGTCAATCCTTTCTCATCATCTCCACTAGAACCTAATGGAAATTCTTCATCTTCACTAAAAACTTCTCCATAGTCATTAGTGTACATAACCTTCTTGTTAACGCAATCCTTAGCATAATAACCATATCCTTGACACTTAAAGCATTTAACATGATTCTTAAAAGATGAACTTGATGAAGATTTAGGATCGGTTTTAGGACTTGTCCCCTTTTGCGCCAACTCCTGCTCTTTGTTGGATGATTTCTCATCTTTCTTGATTGGAGTTTTCCATGAGGTTGATGATGATGTAAAACTCTTCTTATTCCTCTTTACTTGGCTTTCGGCCTTCAAAGCACGTTGAAGCAATTCTTCAACATCATAGTGTTGTTGCATCTCCACAATGTCATGAATTTCTCTATTCAACCCCGCCAAAAACCTCGCGATAATGGCTTGTGGAGCCTCATCAACTTCGGCCCTAGACATCAACAACATCATCTCGGAGTAGTATTCATCAACACTCCTTGTTCCTTACCTCAAAGATTTGCAATTCTTGGTAGAGACCATTAGTATAAAAGCTTGGAACAAACCTCTTCCTCATGAAACTCTTTAGCGCCAACCAAGTATCAATAGGCCCCTCCAAATTTCTTCTCCTTGATTGCACTAATTGATTCCACCAATTCGAAGCATACTCCGTAAACTCAAGAGTAGCAATTTGAACTTTCTTAGGCTCGACATGAGGATAATAATCAAAGTACATATCCAATTTTGTTTCCCACTCCAAGTAATCCGATAGTGACCCTCTCCCATTGAATTTAGGGATTTTGTATTTGATGTTGTCTTTAGGCTCTTCTCTTTCAACTCCCCTCCTAGGCCGCATGTTTCATTGTGAGCTTGTCCACCTAGTTCTTGTTGCCTCAATCTCTCCATGGGATCCAACCTAGCAACTTGCCTCGGTGGTGGAAGTTGAATTCTCTCATTGTTGATTGCGGCATTGGCTCCTTGTTGAGCTTGTTGATTTCGAGTTTCTAATGCCTCCAATCTCGTTGTCATGGTTCCAAGTTGTTGCATGATTTGTTGCAACATGGCATTCATATTTACTTCTTGTCTATCTCCCATTGTACCTACAAAAAGAACAAAGATTAGTAGTAAAAATCATCACAAGTGTGTGTGTGATTATACCTTTAACTTGTTCTCTCGTGTTTGCACTCAAATTCCTATGGATTGGCGGTCCACTACTCTCTTGATGATCTCACAAGATTATGCCTTTTACTAGCTTTCAATAGGCCTAATAAGAGCAACTCCTAGAGACCCCTTTCTTCTCGTGACCTACTTGAGGAACAAACAATTAGTAGCAAAATTCTTTGTGAATCAAAGGAAAGTGATCAAAAACCAAAACCAATCTTCACAACTTTCTGGTGTAACCCGCGCCTGGGAAAGGTTGACCTGTGCCTGGGCAAGGTTGCGGAATAGCCTTGCCAAACATCCTGGTGTAGCCCGCGCTTGGGTAAGCCTTCAAAGCCCTAGTACCACTTAAATCCAATAGGGCCTGAAATTCTTCAAGTTAAAGCACAATTTACAGCAAAAGCAACCCAAGATCACAATAAATTAATTCTTCAAATTCTTTTGCTGTAATTGACTGTGTAATTGATTCTTCAAATTCTTCGTTCGTTGGCCCTAAGTCTTCAATTAGACCTGCAATTGAACACCTAAGATCACAAGATTCACAAACAATTAAGCAATCACAACCTAATTGTTTGCTAGGACTCTACAAGATTGAAGAACCCTAAGTTTGCTCAAACTAGAACAATGAAGCTAAGATAATCAATTTGGGAAAATAATCCTCAACTTTATTAATCAACTCAACTTATGTTTACAAGAGGGGGATGGTCCCTTTATATAGTAGTAGGGGACGCATAACCCTTCTGCTAAAGCTAAAAGGAAAACGTTACATAAAGGAAGGATCAAGGAAATTACCTACTCCTTGTCCTACTAGGAAAAGTAAATACATAACTTAATTAAACAAGGATTGGACTTAGTCAAACAAGGCCCAACCCAATGTCTTCTAGACTAATGAAATAACTAACCTAATATAGAATAAAGGCCCAATTGGCCGAATTACACAATGTAAGCCCTAATGCTCAACGATTTCAAGTAAAGTGCATAGCTTGGAATCGTTGGGAATATTCCTTGGCTTGATGTCTTCAATGCTCTCCAATTGATCTTCAATGGACTCCAAACCTCTAAGATGAGATCTAACAAAGCCCAATAAAGCTTCCTTGAACCTTTTAGCCCGAGCCCTTGTCATTGGACCTTGTAGAATGGCTAAAGGATCCATTGGCCGGTTGTGGCCGGTTACCCAATGCGATGGCCGGTTGCTCCATGCGATAGCCCTTGCGTTGGTCGGTCAAGTGGCCGGTGTTGCGCGGTTTCTCCAAGCAATGGGCGGTCATGTGCGATCCCTTCAACTCCATGCTGTTCCAAGCTTATGTTCAACCCGGGATCAACCATAACAGCTTCTTGAACATCCATGAAATCTCCATGTTTATCCGAGACATGATCTCCATTGGCTCCATTGTGCTCTTCTAAGCAATGATAAGCCCTTGGCGCATCAAAAAGGAATAAAAACAAACTTAAAAAAATAAGGTTTTTCCCGCAACCACTTCTGTCCAGAAGTTGCACAAGTTCTGGGCCGAAGTTGTCATACGCAACAACTTATGTCCCGAAGTTGAGCACGTTCTGGGCCGAAGTTGTTCTGAAATCCTTGTTCTCTTTTTAAAAAGGCCAACTTCTGGACAGAAGTTGACAACATCTAGGCCGATGTTGTTCTGCATTTTTTTAAGCTTCAAGCAAGGTAATATGATTCACTTTGGGTAGTTTTTCCTTGCTCAAGTCATCTCCAAATGTCTTCAATTGATCTTCAAGGAACTTCATATCTTCAAGGTGAACTCGAACAAGGCCCATGAGTGCTTCCTTGAATCTCTTAGCTCTTGCTCTTGTCATCGGACCTAAAGGCATCTTCAATGGATCAAATGGCATCTTTGGCATCTCCTTGGTGCTGGGAACAAGTTGTGCGCAATGTCCATTGTCTTCAAGCTTGTCCTTGCTTCCTTGCCGCATATGCACATCATCTCCATGATCTCCATTGTGTTCTTCAAGACCATGATAAGCCCTTGGCACATCAGGCAGGTGGGTGGTATGCCTTCCAAACGCGCAAGGGGAACATTAATAAATTTGCCGGCCCTGAGAATAACCAGAAATGGCAGCCAGATTTCTTTGGCGTGGAAATCGACGAGGGGACCGAATGGGACCTCCCTGTTCAATGGTGGGAAGTCAAATCCACGGTGAAGAACAGCGTGAAGGGCCTAGTTCTTTTTTTCTGAGGAGGAAAGGCATGTGGATTACTTGCAAAGGGTGAGGCATTCGCCCTAGCAGTTATGCCATTGCACTCACCTTTACTTGTGTGGGCTTGTGCCTCCTCCAGACGGGTGTTTGGCGATCGACGGTGTCCATGTGATTGTGAACGCACGGGAAAAGGAAGTCAGTGAGTTCATGATGGATAAGTCTGAGGAGGATTATGTGGATTATGTTGTTTACAACTTAATAAATGGGAAGTTGGATTTAGAGACGAACGTCGAGTTTCCCGTGGCTTCCCCTAAATTAATCGAGGAGGAGCTTGATCCCCGTAATGACTTGGTAGCTCTTTTGGTGTTGGGCAGTCGTTCGACGGTGTTCCTACTTCTCTTCTGGCAGTCGACGCTATTTGCAGAATTTTAGACGTTTTTTTCTGTTTATTATTTTGTTACTGCATTTTAGCATCGATCAGCGAAGGGGAGGGGCATTCACCGACCCTCCCGATTGTCTCTTCCGTGGTATTCCTTTTATTCGTAATTTTCCTTTAGCTTTTAGATTAATTTTTGGCTTGTTTGTTTTCTATTTCAGAGCTTCCAATGGTTGATAAGGCTGCATTGAAGGCCACCATAAAGGCGCATATGGCTGACAAATAAAAGGTCGCGCAGCAAAATAAGGGGAAGGGGAAGAAAGGCCGGCTGACCAGCTTTGATACGAATCTAGTTGTATTAGATTCAAATCCAACCTTTGAATATCCACCAAAGTCGACTTGAACTTCTTCAACTCCTAGACTTGTATGTCAATGATCTTCACAAAGCTATAAGCTATCCCTCCTCTTTCGTCGGCCTTAAGCACTCAATTAGACCTGCAATTGAATTCTCAAGATCACAAGATTCACAAACAACTAAGTTATCTCAACCTAATTGCTTGCTAGGACTCTACAAGATGAAGAACCCTAAGTTTGCTCAAACTAGAACAATGAAGCCAAAGAAATCGATGTGGGTATAAACCTCTCAACTTTATTGATTAACTTAGCTTATGTTTACAAGAGGGGGATGGTCCCTTTATATAGTAGTAGGGGACGCATAACCCTTCTCCTAAATCTAAAAGGAAAACATTACATAAAGGAAGGAACAAGGAAATAGCCTACTCCTTGTCCTACTAGGAAAAGTAAATACTTAACTTAATTAAGCAAGGATTGGACTTAGTCAAACAAGGCCCAACCCAATGTCTTCTAAACTAAATAAATAACTAATCTAAGATAGAATAAAAGGCCCAATGACCGAATTACACAATATTAAGCCTAATGCTCATCGATGGATAACATGGTGCAAAAAATGGAATCGTTTGGAATATTCCTTGTTGTGTGATCTTCAAATCGGCCCAATGTGTCTTCAATGGTCTTCAATTCTTCAAGATGAGATCTTATAAAGCCCACCAAAGCTTCCTTAAACCTTTTAGCCCGAGCCCTTGTGATTGGACCCAACGGCATAGACAAAGGATCGTATGGCCAGTTGTGGCCGGGCATGGCCGAGTCGTTTGGCTGGTTGTAGCCGGCCATGTCCATGTCGCGTGGCCGGTGATGGCCGGACATGTCCATGTCGCGTGGCCGGTTTTGTGGCCGGTGTTGCGCGGCTTCTCCAAGCGATGGCCGGTCAC
>AWWV01012956.1:0-12194 GCA_001974805.1 Corchorus capsularis
GTGCTTATATATGAAAATTGTTTTGGGTATTTCTTAAATCTCTGCATGAATTCCATGTTAACTTGTTTGATTGGTTGAAGTCGACAATATCATGATAATTGAGTTTGCATTAGCTAAATTAAATCTTGAAGGATCTTTGGATTTAATTGTGTGGTAGCAATTGGAGATGAAGGATCTTCTTTCCAAGGGAAATAAGAATCAATAGGTGAGTAATTGCTTGTTGTGCTTGTAAATTACTAGATCTTAATGCTTTATTCTTGAGTAATTATCACACTGGATCAAGAGGTAGTTGTTTAAAGAATAAAAAGGGATAATTCACAACTGGATCAAGAGCTTTATCTAATTTAGGTAATTTAGGATTAAATTCCAAGCAAGCTATTAAACGTTTTCATAATCTTTAGATATCAATGATCCATGTTATTTATGTCAAGAGGGAGATTAATTCTATGTTGGAGGGTTTTCTTTAATTGTTTTCTCAATCTATTCATTGCTTTTTAATTAATTGTTTTCTTAAATTTTCTTGACTGCTTTCTTAGTTAATTTTACTTGTGTGTGAGATTTAATTCAATTCTACTTCCAAAATTCTCTTTATTTATTTTGTTTTTAATAAGAAAAAGAATAATAACCTATCTCTCTGTGGGATCGACCCCTACTTGCCCTAGCTATTTATAGTTAGTAATTGTTGGGATTATTTTTCTGATTGCTGACGACCGATCAAGGACATATTGGAAACCTTAAAGATTAGATTACAAAGAGCAGAGGATGGTAGTGAGGCGCGGCGTCTAGAGGAAAAATGTCGGAGACTTCAATCAGAAAAAGAAAAAGTTGAGAGAGAGAAGGAGGAAATGGAAGCTAAATGCCAGGAAGCAATGGTAAAGCTGATTATGAGAGGAGGCAGAAAGAAAAGATGGTGGCCAAGAATCCGAAACTCCAAGGAGACCTTCAAGAAGGGCAGAAAGATTATGTTAAGCTGGCAAAGAGGAACATCGCCAACAAAGACACAACAAAGTTTTTCAGAGGAAGGTTAGAGACAGTCAAGGCAGAAAAGGACAGAGAAGTTGATAGGCGAGTGCAGGTGCTGAACCACAATTTGAAGAGACTTAGGGAAGAGAATGAAAGATTTCGAAATTCTTGGGAAGCAGAAAAAGTTACAGTTGGGGTTGTAGAGACTTCAAAGGCTGCTTTAGAGACAAATATGGCATTTCTGCGAAGGGCCGCTCAAATCAACAAAACAGAATATGAAGAGATAGCAAAGAACCTCAAGAGTTTGGAAGAGGAGTATTGGAAAGTCAATGCAGAGCGCAACACGCTGCAACATAAGAAAGATTCCCAAAGCAGGGCTTATGAAGAAAGATGTGAGCAACTTCGTTTCTTGCTGGGAAGCATCAAGGCAGGATTGCTCCAGGTGGAAGATTTAAGAGACCGAGCTAGGAATGTCAGGTCGAGCATAGCTCCGTACGAAAGCCGTTTGCAACCCCTGGCGGAGTATCTAGACAGCACAGTTAAGGAATGCAATGATGTTCTCTGCTATTTCAGGAGATTTGTGGGAAAATAGTATGTAATGAAGTAGTTAGTAGTATTTTCAGACAATGTGTTATTCGGTTTCATTCAGTAGTTTGTGGTATTCTCAAACAATGTGTTTAATTATATCATTATTCCGTACTTGTATTCGGAATTTATGGTGACATTCAGTAGTTGGACAGTGTGTTTAATTATGTTATTATTCAGTACTTGTATTCGGAGTTTGTCGTGGATGCTATTTTCAGATTATGTGTTTAGTTGTGTACTCGGAGTTTATGGTATTATTCAGCAGTGGATGATGTGTCCAGACTACGTATTTAATTATAGTTGTCATTACTCAGTACATGCATTTGGAACTTATGGTATTATTCAGTGGTTGGCAGAGTGGATTCTTCAAAACAGTTGATCTGTATCCTAGTTCTTCGGTCAAATTCAGTATCTTTCTTATCTATCCATTAGTTGTGATGAATGAATAGGATCATACATCATTTTTGCATAGCATAACATCATCTACTTCACATGCTAAGTAAAAGATAATAACAATTTGTGACCTTTAATTCAGGAAAGTGTCAAGATAGCACCCAGAAAACAGTATCAGCCTACTCGACGATACAACACTAGGTCTAGAACTAGGAGGATAGAAGACCAGAATGCAGAAATTCAGCGGTTGAAGGAGGAATTGGCACGCCGAGATGAGGAGGCAAAACTCCGAGAAGAGGCTATGAATGCTCAAATGGAGCAGATGAGAGGTATGCTAACACAGCGGATGAAGGGGAAAGGTTTGGCAGGAGATACCCAGAATATGGAAGATCCGATGGGAGGAATACCTGTAGTAAGTCCAAGGGCAACTGGAACAGAGAACGAGAATACCAATCCTTTCGTGTTCCCTGCAACATCTGGTAGCTCACCATTAACGGGGATGGCAACTAGGCCTACAGTGTCTGATACTGCAGTGTCTAGCAACATGCAATTCGATTTCCCACTACTGGCCAGACCTGCTGTTTCTAACACCTCAATGTTCAGCGGAACGCAGTTTGCCTTCCCGCCACAGTCAGGGATTTCCACTGGGACCTCTAATTCACTTCCGCTCAAATCTGTCGCTACACCTGCGTTAGCAAAGCAAGACTACTCATACCTGTTTTCACCTGGGAAAGCTGCTACTGGGTTTACGGACTTAATCAGGGAAGATAACTCGAAAAAAGGGGCCGAAGAGGAAAAGTTTTGGCAGAAGATTGAAGGCCGAATAGAAGACAAACTAAGGAGCGTAGATGGAACCCAGGACTATGGAATCCCCAATATCACAAGCACTGCTGTGGCAAAAGGGGTAGTCATCCCCTAGAAATTCAAAATGCCAGATTTTGAAAAGTACGATGTAACAAAAAACCCTAGGGACCACGTGCTCATTTTTCAGAACAAGATGGCACCCTTTTCCACTGATGATAAGTTCCTGATGTACAGCTTCATGTTTAGCTTGACCGGTTCGGCAATTACTTGGTACAATCAACTGGATCTGAAAAACATTCAGAGTTGGGGCGATATGACCAAGGCCTTTTTAGCACATTTTAGGTATCTGATGGAGTTGACACCCACTAGAGATACTCTGACAAATATGTCAAGGAAGCCTGATGAATCGTTAACAACTTATGAGCAGCGTTTTAGAGAAGTAGCCTTGTTAGTGCCCGGACTCCCGGAAAGGGAAGTAAACTCTTTATTCCTGAGAACCCTGCCTAAGGAGTATTTTAAGACCTTACTCCCAAAGATCACAGAGTCATTCTCAAGTTTAATTGTAATCGGGGAAGCTATGGAAGCTGCGCTTAAGGTGGGGTATTTAGATGAGCTGGGTGATCATGCTAAGAAAGGACAAAAGAAGAAGGAAGGGGAAGTACATTCAGTGGGGGAAACAGAGTACAGAGCCATGAATCAGGGACAACAGTATTACCCGAGGAACTATGGGTACAATTATCGACCCCGAGGATACTACAAGTACCAGACCAACCCTTATTACACTCAGCACCCTGGGAATGTCAGTGCTGTTGGTGGTACGCCGTTTCAACCAAGACCGCAGAATCAGCGCCCCAATGCACCTCTAGCAATTCAACAGAAGAGTCCAGCAAATACAAGAACTCCAATTGATCCAATCCCATATACTTATACGGAGCTTCTCCCACAGTTATTACAACGTAACTTATTGCAAAGATTGCCATTCTCGTAGCCCATGCCAAATCCAGGCGCTTGGTATGACCGCAATGCCCATTGTGAATACCATTCGGGAACTGAGGGGCACTCTACTGAAAATTGCTGGAGGTTGAAACTCGTTGTACAAGAGTTGGTAAAATCAGGGAAATTGAGCTTTGCAAATGCGGCACTGGCTAAACCGTTACCTAGCCACGGTGGGAATCAGGTGGGTGTGATTGAGAAAGGCGAAACAGTCAAGAGACGAATTCAGGAAGTGATTACTCCGATGGCAACAGTCTATAAAGCTTTAGTGAAGGCAGATATGATAGTCCCGGGAGAATTTGGGGAAGCTGAGATGAATGAGGTATGCCCATATCATGGTTTGGGGCACGGGATTCATGATTGCTGCAATTTCAAGAAGAAAGTTCAGAGTTTGATGGATGAGTGAAGGATGGAATTCTATGTGGAAAGAAAGGAAAAGGAGGTTGATGTTATTATTGAAGAGCATGTACAACCCTTCATAGCAGCTCCGCCTAAGGTCAAGCCTCAACCTTTTGTACCCAGGCCACCAACAGTTTTACCAGCTCATATGCAAAAGCTAGTAGCATCTGTAGTTGTGAAACCCCCACAACCATTTCCATACACAGATAGTCGCCAAGTGCCATGGAAGTATGGTCTCAATGTGACTACATCACCCGGGGAAAGCAGTTTAGCTAACGCTTCAAGTGTGGGAAGAATGACTAGAAGTGGAAGGGTATATTCGCCAGAGATGTCAGAATCAGCTCAGAAGAGGAAGGATGAGGCTATGGTTCCAGAAACCGGAGTAAGGGATTCAGCTGAAGTGGCTAGACCAAGGGAAGAAGAAATTGTTGAGAAGCCAGTAACGGAGCATGAAGAATGTGAATTCCTAAAAATCATCAAGCAAAGTGAGTATCGTGTAATCGAGCAGTTGAACAGGTTACCTACTAGAATTTCTATTCTCAGTTTGTTGTTGAATTCTGAAGCACATCGGAAAGCGCTGTTGAAAGTATTGAATCAGTCATATGTATACCAAAACATTAGTGTTGCTGACTTGGATCACATGGCGGCAAACATATCTGCACATGGGTTCATTGCATTTGCGGAGAAGGACATCCCAAAGGGAATGAGGAACGGCATAAAAGCATTGCACATTATAGTTAGGTGCCAGAATGTGAGTATGGGCAATGTTCTCATTGATAATGGTTCAGCTTTGAATATCTTGCCGGTGGATGAGGCCTGCATTCAAACCAATCATCTGATTGTGAAAGCATTCGATGGTATTAGGAGGAGTGTTATAGGAGAAGTGGACATAACCATTGAAGTGGGGGGGTGCCTTTCGCCCTAGTGTTTCAAGTATTGGATATACAGCATCCATCCTATTCTTGCTTATTGGGAAGGCCATGGATACATCAAGCAGGGGCTGTTCCATCAACCTTACATTAGGTGGTAAAGTTTTTTACTCCTGAGATGTTTGTGGAAGTCAAAGGGGAAGAATACTTTGTGGTGGCCAGTGCATCGGGATTCTCTTACGTTGAACCACCGGAAGGGTCATATGAGTGCTCCTTCAGGGCCTTTGAAGTTACAGAAACTATTCCAATGAGCCTGGGGAACTACACGGTTATGAGCATCAGGTTTATGATGAAGAGGGGATTCAAAAAGGTGAAAGTTTTGGGAATGGACTTGCAAGGCATTCACAGGCTGTTGAAGTACCCACACATAAGGGCCCCTTTGGTTTGGGATTTAAACCAACTGCTAAGGATTGGTGATCGTGTCGTCACTGACCATAAAATAAATATCCAAACAATTACTAACTAAGAATAGCTAAGGCAAGTAGGGGTCGAACCCACAGAGAAATTGGTTATTATTCTTTTTCTTAAAACAAAATAAAATAAAGAGAATTTTGGAAAAGATTTTAAAATTAAATCTAACAAACTACAAAATTAACTAAGAAAGCAATCAAGAAAATTAAAGAAAACAATTAATTAAAAAGCAGAGAATAAATTGAGAAAAACAATTAAAGAAAACCCTCCAACATAGAATTAATCTCCCTCTTGACATAAATAACATGGATCATTGATATCTAATAATTATGAAAACCTTGGATAGCTTGGTGATTTAAATCTTAAATTACCTTAATTAGATAAATTTACCGTTCTAGGGCTTAATCTACCCCTTTTACTCTTTCAACAATCAATTACCGTTCTAGGGCTTAAAGATTGTCTAGGAATAAAGCATTAAGTACAAGTAATTTATAAACAAGCACAACAAGCAATTTCTCGGTCGTTGATTCTTATCTCTCTTGGAAGGAGGTCTAACTCTCATCCAATTGCTACATATGATTAAATCTGCGGTTCTAATTCTATATCTAATCTAGCTAATGTTAACCTAATTTATCAAAGCAGTGTCGACTCCTACCCATCAGAACAAGCAATATAGGATTAAAACAGAGATCTAAGAAATACCCAAAACAATTCTCATATATAAGCACAAAATCTCACCATGATAATAGTCAAGAGATCAATTAAATTCTACATTGGAGAAAAGAAAAGGATTACTCACTCATGAATTGAGTGAGCATCCACAAATAAGAAGAAGAGAACTTATCTATGGATGAGGAAGAGAGGGGGGCGGCGGCTCCTAGGGTTTTTCTCCTCCAAATCTTCAACTAAACAATATATCTTATGAGAATAAAAATTACATCTAAAATCTAGAACTAAGATGGCTATTTATAGTGGAGAAACAAGGGTAGGGCGGTTTAGGGTTGACTTAGACTCCAAATAGGATTAGATGTCATCCTAGAGTAAAATCCAAGTTAGAATAGGATTCTGGAATTTTCTAGATTTCTGCAGAAACTTCACCGGCAGATTCGGGCTTGAAGACAGCATAATTGGGCTTCGGTCTTCAAAGGAAAGTTGTAGAGCTCGGAGTTAGCTTTCCAACGGCTACTCATGGGCTCAAAACGGACATCTGAGCAGAAAGTTATGGCCTTTCTACCGAGACTGCGCTGAAAACGGGCTTATATCGCAAATCTACGGGATTAATGCGGGATTTGGATATTCTTTTGGATATTAGGCCCACAAATTGGGATTTTAACTCCAATTATATGTTTATATGGGCTGAGTATATTCCCATATAAATAATCCAAAAATCCTCAATTTCAGGGCTTCTTCTGGGCTTGGCTTCAATCCTTTGCAATTTTAGCTCCAATCTTCAATTCTTGCTCCTTGAAAAAATTATTCAATGATCTTCAAATCTTCAAATTATCTTCAAGAAATCTTTAAAACACGAACTTCGCATCTTCAAAACTATACTCAAAATTACTTTGCTAATATCTGTGTAAAAAGTCATCAAAATAGCTCCAAAAGTAGTGAAAATTAACAATTTCCAATTTCTCATCTTATAAAGACTAAAAACACAAATATCACCAAAATAAGACAAATTAGAGCATAAATAGATCCAAAATCATAATAAAATAGCCATAAAAATAGGGTTGTTTTTGGCTCGATCATATTTTCCCCCACACTTGAACTTTGCTAGTCCCTTAGCAAAATCAATGTAAGTTAATTAAAAATCAATTTTCAAAAGATTAATTTGAATTCACACATATATCAAGGAATCAATCTAATCATGGAATCAAAATAACTAAGAACATTAACAATACTTAATCCAAGGATCAATAGATAACAAGCATTATCATTCTTAAGTAGCCATAATGAAAGTAGCTTAAATCACTCACCATCCTTTACATCTATAATTACTTCTTCCTATAGGCTTGCATCTTCATCAATCTCTCCATTACTCAAAAGATTACACATTATAAATAAATCAAAAGATTCATGTGGGTTATAATAGTTTTTCAAGGGTAATTTTCTAAGGTTACTAACCTCTGAAGTGTTCATGTTTAGGGGTTACTAACACCATTTATTTTTATTGTTTTGAGGCTACTAGCACTCTAGAGGGACAATATTTCTGCCATTCCATGCCTCTTATCCTCTTCCCAAGGGTTACTAACTCCTTTTGTTTAAAGAGAAGAGTGACAACAATGGAACTTTTCAAATTTTAAATTTTAAGGCAGAAGATATCTCTACTCCTCTTATATGAAATCACTTCTTTTAGAAAATAATTTTAATTACCCTTTATATAGATAGTCCCCCACACTTATTCTTGACATATTCATAGCATGCTTTCTTAATTGTAACTTCAATCAAGATTCAACACAAGTTCTAGAAATAGATAATCATAAAAGCAATGAATAATAAGATCATATCACAAACTTCAATTATACCTAATTCTAAGAAATCAAAACTTCTTGCTATAATTCAATCAATGAATAAAGCATTACTAAAAATTCTAAGCATTCATCAATCATAATCAAATAAATAACTCAAAATATGCATGAAAAATCAAATAGTTTGAAAAATCATCAAATTTTTAGTACTTCAAAAATCGATTTTTTCGAAAAATTTCCAAAAATTGGGGAATAAAAGATCAATCCATAAACAATCAAATTTTTATTCTAGGTTCTCATGCAAAAACTATCATATGACTCAATTATCAAATAATAACCCTATCAAGTATTCACCCCCCACACTTAAAATTCACATTGTCCTCAATGTAAAAGCAATCAAGAAATCAAAGCATGCGAAATAGCTTACCAAAAATAAAGAGTTAAGGTTCATGAAACATACCTGGGCGGCTTTGATGAAGAGAATTGCTCAAAAAGACAATAAAAATTAAAGTGATAGGAAAATAAAACTAGATAGTGTATTAATGAAACTTGAAAAATAAAGACATAAGATAAAGGAAAATTAAAAATAAGGCATAGCTAAACCTCCTCTTCCCCTTCTTTATTCTCATCACAATCGGCATTGCTCTAATCGACTTCTTCTCCCAAAAATTCTTCTAGCCGAAACTTTACTCTCCCAATATTGCTTCTTGTGTTTGATGAATAAAGAGGAGGGGTAGAGTGCCTTTATATAGTGATCAAGTCCTAAGTCTAAGAGGTTTTAGTTAGAGTAAAAAGTAAGAAAATATACCTTGTTTAGGAACACATTACCTATTTAGAAAAGGAAAGCCATTAGGAACTCAATTTCCTAGTCAAAATAGGAAATTAAAATCCTAATGTACCTTGCATGTGGATGGCGCGGCATTTCTCCTAGCATGGCTTGGACTTGGCATGACAAGGACCTAGCTTGGCCGGAACAAGGCCTGGTATAGCGCGGGTGAGGGCGGAGCGGTGGCTGGAGTGGTGCGGGACAGGTGCGCGCGGGATTCGGGTTGCTGCTGCTGGTGCTGCGCGGCATGGCATGGCTGTACCGGCTGCGGCATGCTAGTGCTGCCTCTGTGGTGCGGTGCTAGCCGAGTCATGGCCTGGGCAATGCGCAGGCTGTGGCTAGGGTTAGTCTCGGCTGGTGCTGCATGGCTCGGTAGTGCCGAGCAATTACCGGCCACGCATGGTAGCTGTCTCGGTAATAGCCGAGCAGTGGCATGAAGATGGCGCGGTATTGCCGAGCCATGGTCGGCCATGCTTAGCATGGTGCGCGGCATGGCCAAGCTATAGCCGGCCATGCATGACTACGAACCGAGCTACAACCGGTTATGCATGGTTTAAAGCTTGATGCTTGGTACTTCTTACTCCTAGTCGCATACTCCAATCTTTTCTTTGGACATTGACTGTTTTCTCCAAAATCAACTTCACTTGACGATTGGATATTTCAGCTTGACCACTAGTTTGAGGGTGATATGCAGTAGATACGATATGGCTAACTCCATATTTTTCAACCAGTGATTGTACAATCTTGTTGCAAAAGTGAGTTCCACGATCACTAATGAGGGCTCTTGGAATCCCAAATCTATAAAGAATGTTATTCTTTAAAAATTTGACTACTGTCTTTGCATCATCCTTCTCCATAGCTACAGCTTCTACCCATTTAGAAACATAGTCCAAAGCTAAAAGGATGTAATTCTTCTTATCTGATGGAGGAAAAGGTCCCATGAAATCAATTCCCCATATATCGAAGATTTCAACAACGACTATAGGAGATTGAATCATCTGGTTTCTTTTCGATATACTTCCAACTTTCTGACAGCGTGGACAAGTCTTGCAATGTTCATAAGAGTCTTTGAAGAGTGTAGGCCAATAGAATCCACAATCCAGAATCTTTCTTGCGGTCTTCTTATGTCCAAAGTGGCCTCCACATTCAGAGCTATGGCAGAACTTCAGAACTGATTCGACTTCATGATCTGGAATACATCTTCTCATGACTTGATCAGATCCATGTCTCCATAGATATGGATCATCCCATAAGTAATACTTGGCATCACTTATGACCTTCAATTTCTTCCACTTGCTAAGATCTGGAGGTAGGCGGCGAGCAACTAAGTAGTTAACTATATCAGCATACCAAGGAACTTGAGAAACGGCTAAGAGGTCTTCAAAAGGAGTGCTTCATTGATTGCAGTTTCTTCTTCCTTGCTTTCAATTCTACTTAGGTGATCAGCAACGACGTTTTCTGCTCCTTTCTTATCCCTTATTTCGATATCAAATTCTTGAAATAACAAAAGCCATCGCATAAGCCTAGCTTTTGCTTCTTTCTTTGACATAAGATATCTCAAAGCAGCATGATCGGAGTAGATTATCACTTTAGATCCCAAGATGTAAGGTCGAAACTTCTCTAAAGCAAAGACAACAGCAAGCATCTCTTTTTTTGTGGTGGTGTAGTTCTTCTGAGCAGCATCTATGATGCGCCCAAGGCTTATCATGGAGGGAATTATGCACCAAGGACTCATCTTGATGACATGAAGACTATTCAAGTTCAATTGAAGAGCTTTGATGATGATTTGAGCAAGAAAACACCAACAAATTATAAGTTCATCACTTTGCATGCTATTGATTCTAGATGGCTGGATTGACATCATGGCATGAGCCCATTATCATTAGTTATCTTTGTTTGGGCTTAATTCTATCTTAAATTAGTTTATTTTTATGTTTGGATGTTATTTGGATTGGGCCTTGGTTGACTAAGTCCAATCCTTAGCTATTTTTCTATTGGTTGTATTTTTGGATAGTTTCTAGAAGGTTCCTTTGTGTAGCCTTTATGGTTGGACGAAAATTAGGGTTTTAGAGTAGGTTATGCGTTGGTCTTATGCCTATATAAGGCCACCAATATCTCTTGTAAACATAAGTCAAGTTAATCAATAAAGTTGAGAGGTTTATACCCATATCGATTTCTTTTGCTTCATTGTTCTAGTTTGAGCAAACTTAGGGTTCTTCATCTTGTAGAGTCCTAGCAAGCAATTAGGTTGA
Source organism: Corchorus capsularis (assembly GCA_001974805.1). Classification (NCBI taxonomy): domain Eukaryota; kingdom Viridiplantae; phylum Streptophyta; class Magnoliopsida; order Malvales; family Malvaceae; genus Corchorus; species Corchorus capsularis. The sequence goes on from AWWV01012956.1 coordinate 11,024, forward strand.
GATAACTTAGTTGTTTGTGAATCTTGTGATCTTGAGAATTCAATTGCAGGTCTAATTGAGTGCTTAAGGCCGACGAAAGAGGAGGGATAGCTTTGTGAAGATCATCGACATACAAGTCTAGGAATTGAAGAAGTTCAAGTCGACTTTGGTGGATATTCAAAGGGGATTTTGAATCTAATACAACTAGATTCGTATCAATTGGTAATCAGAGCATAGGTTGTCATCTTCAATCGGTAAATCTATCCTTCTATACATCATTCATCAAGTTTTCATCCATCAAACTTCATCTTGTTCTTATCGCACCATATAGTTCCAAAAATTCAGAAACATTGAAAATTCATAGCCGATTCATCTTACATCTTTTTGCTTTGAAATTTCAGATTTGAGTCCCTCATAACTAGTAGTTATATCGAAAAATATCAAAAAAAAAAAAATTCGACCAGAAACTTGTGATTTTTGTTCTGGATTCGTTTGAGCTCGGAAAGCTTTGAAATTTGAGATCTAGACTTCTTTTTGTGTGATCTTTCTGGGAAAAATATTGAAAAAAATCAAAAAAATCTGTACTGTTATCGATCTTCGACATCAACTAGGGTTTTTGATTTGGGAATTAGGGATTTTGTGCAATTAGTTCAATTTGTTGCAATTAACTCTAATTGATTATTTGTTTGAAGTTCTTGGGTTGATTGAAGGTTTAATTTGAAGAATTTCAGGCCCTATTGGATACAAGTGGTACAAAATTGGAATCAAGTGGTACTAGGGTTCTTGAATTGTGTTGCGATTTGGGTTACTTTGATTGTGGTTTTGTAGGTTCCTTGGTTGAGTGCAAACACGAGAGCACACAAGGTATACACACACACTTGTGAGGAATTTTTGCTACTAACTTCTTTTGTGTAGGTACAATGGTTAGTTTGACCAAGAAGAGTTTTACATCATCTAGTAGCTCATGGGAAACTCCTTACAACAAAGATTTGAGGACAAATCTTCTTCAAGGGGGAGGGAATGATGCGCCCAAGGCTTATCATGGAGGGAATTATGCACCAAGGACTCATCTTGATGACATGAAGACTATTCAAGTTCAATTGAAGAGCTTTGATGATGATTTGAGCAAGAAAACACCAACAAATTACAAGTTCATCACTTTGCTTGCTATTGATTCTAGATGGCTGGATTG
>AWWV01012959.1:0-12496 GCA_001974805.1 Corchorus capsularis
TGGTGGGATCAAAAGCCAACACACTGCATTTTAGCCGTAGCATACCTAGTTAGCCTTTTTTTACATGAGCATTCAGAACAGTCTTACATCTTCAACGAGAATTGATCACAACATCAAGCAATAAAGCAAAGCATTTTCATTGCAGCACACACAATAAGATTAAGGTCCACCGAATACCAGTTAGCAGCAAGCAACACGGCACCAGAGGCACAATAACAGGACCGATTAATAATCAATGGATAGTGAAGAACACAGATTCAATCGAGAACAAAACAGGGCAGTGGCATAAGATCATCAAATTCCAGCAACTTGCAAGACATCAAACAGCATTCAACAAGCAATTCTCACGCAAATTGAATTAACAAAGCAGGCAATGCATTGAACCAATACACAACAACAACATCGAAATTCAAAGCATTAGAAGAGAGGAAGAATTTTCTTACCAACGTGGCAGCCATGGATTGGTTCCCAAATGACTCCAAGTTGTTTTATTAGCCACGTTGGCACCTATAGAGGGGAGAACACACATGAGATAGGAAAACTGAAAAAAAATAGTAAGAAAAAAAATTGGAAATTTCAGAGAGGAGAAGGACTCACCTTGCCGACATGGCATCCATCAATTGGTCCCATGGGGATTCAAAATTGGCTGTATTAGCCATCTCACCAATCCAAAGGGCGTATGCAGAGAGTGAAGTGAGAGTAAATGGTGAAAACAGACAAAAAAATAAGGGGCAAACCGCGTCAAAATTGCAGTGGTCCTCAACACCTTTGTACCTCAAATTGACACCTGTAGATGACAACAAACAGAATTAAAATCATGAAATCAAAAAAATGAAAATTGGGGACCATAGGATAAAGAGAGGATCTACGGTCAGGGCTAAAAACTTAGAGGTTTTTATGCCCCATTTCAGAGGATTTTAAAAGGGAGGGGGAACTAGGATTTGAGGGGAGGATTTTTTTCTTCGAAAAACAGGGCAGCTAGGGTTTTGGAAATAGTTAGGGTTTCTGTTCATTTTCTCTTTTTTTGGAATTCATCTGTTAAAACGAAAAAAATAAAAAAGAAGCTTAAGGGAGGCTCACCTAGCTTCAAGGATCTTTTTCTAAGCCGTGAGGTGTCTTGAATCCTCTGCTTGCTTCTTTTTTTTTCGAATCTTTTCTCAAAAGGCCACTGTCATTCTTTTGTTCCTCCCTCCCTCTAGTTTCCACGAGTTAGGAGCCATAGGTTATCATTCTTGTCGTTTTGGGAAGGCTTCAAAAGTAGTCTTTTTAAGGTGAGGTTCGGTTGAGGCGTCGATTTTGGAGTAAAGGAGGTTCCTTTGGTCGTGTTCGAGGTTAGTCGACGGTAAAAGGAGTGGTGCCGTCGGTGACAGCTAGGAGGCGGCTCAGTGGGATTAGGATTTGAAAACGACGTTGAGGGGAAGAAGAAGAAGGAGGTTAGGCGGTAAAGGCTTTTCAGAATATATATATATATATAGGTAACTTTCTAAACCCTACTAAATTTGCTTTTTATTCAATTAAGTCTAAAAATTTATGTTCCTATTCACCTAAAGACTAAACGTTGTTGGAGTGCTTAAACATATCCTCTGATTTGTCGGTTCATTCGTGTAGACACCTATTTTTGTCCTGTATCCTCAAATTTAAATTAATTCATTTCTTATTTGGCATTAGAGTCGCCCAAGGGTATTTTGGTCATTTTTGCACCCAGGGGCATTTTGGTCATTTTGGCACTCAGGGGCATTTTAGTCATTTAATTTTCTAAGAATCACCTTCGATTTAGATTAGCTAATTTATTTAGATTATCTAGATTGCATTAAAAATAGAAAGAATCTTAATGTATACTTTTGGAGTTTATGCATATTTTCATTTAATAATTTAGTTTTGTTACACTTTAATCATATAGCTTAATTACTTTATAGTAATAGATTTAGTTTTCGATTGTGATTCTCATATTCATTTTTAAGTATGTCCCATCTACCTTCCCTTTCCCATTAGTCATGCTAACTATTAACCACATTAGTTGTTAATCATATTAGAGGCCATTTCATGAAACATGCATTGGCATTTGTTAATCAGATTCAATCTTAAATATTTCCTAAAAAGGGAAATTATTTATGGCATATTGGACCATTTCATGAAATTAGCCTTTACTTATTTAAACTACATTCATATAAGCAAAAAAGAATAAATACAAAAATAGTAAAAATAAAAAGTATGTTTACATTCACTACGATCTCTAGTTTTGTTTACAATTACAGGTTTTTAGGCTACAATAAATGAATTTCTTATTAGAGACATTTTCTTATTTCACCTCTCTCCTCCATTTGGCACATGAAGAAACTGCAATACCCTCACTAGAGTCGATCGCAAATGCCTTCGATAAATTTGGACCCTGCAAGAAAAAGAAATGCAAAGCACAAGAAATGTCCCCCAAGGGCTGAAAGCATGAACACTACCAGTAAGTGCACATGTGTATGCTTGGGGAAAAGCTTACTGTTGGCCACATAGAGCACAAGGGTTGAGGTGAGGCCTCACCCTTGAGATGTCATTGAGGCCATAAGGAAACAAAGGGGAAATACGTTAGAAGTTGACATGAGAAAAGAAAATAAAGTTATCAAGCATGTCTGATCAACTCAATAAATTGCAGTAAATAAGAAAGCAAAATTGCAGCAACCATGTTCGCCCGATTAAGAGCACTTTAGTAAAGACAGGGCATTCATATTAAGCAACACTTGTATCCCTATCATAGCATGGTCATTAAGTTCAAACTGGAGGCAATTTCAAACTAATGAAAGCACATCGCAGCAACAGCAACAGGGTCAAAGTCCAAAAGATATGCAATAAGTCGGCAGTTCGACAAGCAAACTAATCAAGGTCGAGGCAAAGCAAGCAGTGGACTCATTGAACCAATACACGAAAGTAGCAGGAGATTCAGTTTTGCAGCAATTTTGCACAAACAGAAACAGATTTAAAGTAATTAACCAAGGATGAAATTTACTACAACTTCACAAGAGCACACATTGTCTGTTCAATAATGAGCAGGACTAATTGAGCAAGAGACAGACTAGCATACAACCTTAGCAGAAAAATTAGGGAAAGGCAGAGGCAAGACACAAACACATCACAGTAAAACCATTCCCATTTACCAACGGAATCCATAGACAAGAACCATCAAGTTACAATAAATTAAAATCACAGGAGGACCGGTTTACCAAAATTAAGCAGTGAGCCATGGAAAAATCAACATAAAAGGTCATTGGTGACGTGGCAGGATTTAGTTGGTCCCAAAGTGCATTCATCTTGTCTCATTAGCCACATACCTGCAAACAAAAAAAACAAACTCAGTGACACCTGTGCATGAAGCCAAAGAATTAAACGCTGTAAAAAGGACAAAATACGAATAAAGGGAAGGAAATTAGAAATTGCAGAGGCCGTTGGATGGAGAGAGGATGGACGGCTCGAATCAAAATTTCAGAGGTTTATATACCTCCCTTTTTCCTCCATACAGAAGGGGATTTTTGGAAAAGAGAGAGAGGAGTGGCAACTAGGGTTTTAGGAGAAAGAAAAGAGGGTTCATCGTTTTTTAAGATTTTTTTCTGAAAATTTAGAAAAAAAAAGGAAAAAAGCTTAAAAAGGAAAAAACTCACCTAGCTTGAGATCCGGTCTTGAGCCATGAAGGGAGTTTGAAGCTTTGATTTTTTCGAACCTTTAAAGAGAAAAAACGAACCAAAACTCGACCTTTTTTTTCCTGTTTCTTCCCCCTGGTTTGGGATTTAGCCCGCCTTTGTTGTTTGCGTGGGAGGGTTTAGTTTTCTTCTTTTTAGTGGGCAAGGGTCGGTCTGGGCTTCATGTTCTAGGGATAGTTTCTGAGAGATGGATGCTGCTTTGGTTCTTTTGGGTCGATCGGAAGAGGAAAAGGAGGCTGCGATAGAGGAGAGCTAGGGTTAGGGCGGCTGAGCAAAAGGGGAAGAAGAGTACGGCTTAAACCTTATAAAAGGTAAGTTATTAGCTTCCTTCGATTTAGCCCTTATTTTTCCATCATCTGAGTTCATGAAGTTATGGATTGTTTCATTTAAGGTTTAAATGTTGTGGGAGTGCTTAAATGGAGCCTTATACGTACTATTCAATCCGTTTGAGTCCCTCTGATTGTAGTACTTGTTCAATTTAATCCCCTGCAAAATGGTTTTACAATAAAAAATCAATTTTTTAGTTAAAAGATTATATTTTTATTAATAAAAGGTGATGTAAATAGGGTATATGGCTAAGAGGTTTATCATTTGAATAAAAGATTGAATTTTTGAGTAATTGGAAATAAAAATGTCATCTTTGGGTAAAAGATTGAATTTTTAAAGTGATTAGTAAATAAAATTTTAAGCTTTGAATAAAAGATTGAATTTTTAAGTAATTGGTAAATAAAAACTATCTTTTTTGAGTAAAAGGTTGAATTTTTAGAGTAATTAGTAAATAAAGATTTAATCTTTGAATAAAAGATTGAATTTTTAAGTAATTGGTAAGTAAAAATGTCATGTCTGGGTAAAAGATTGAATCTTTAGAGTGATTAGTAAATAAAGCTTTAGCATTTTAATGAAAGATTGAACTTTTAAGTAATTAGTAAATAAAATGTTACCTTTGAATTAGAAGTTTAAACTTTTTAGGCCATTAGTAAATAAATTGATTAGTTTTTGAAAGAAAAATGTTTGGAAGGATAGATTAAAGTAAAATAAGATTAAGTGAAATTTAAAACTTAAGTATGTGTTAATCAAGTTTAAACCTTTTAACTTTGTGGATTTAATCATTATGCTTATTTATTTTGTCTTTGCTTTGTTATTTTTAGGCCTCCATATTGGTTATAATTGAGTGTGTTGACATGTTTGGGTTTCTATTATATTTGAGCATTGCGCTTGGACAGTATTTAGGGTTTAGAAGCCTAACTATCTTAATCCGGCCTAAGTTTGAAGAAAATTAGGGCTTAGAAGTTAGCATTAGTTGCATGTGCATCCATATTTAAATTCTGAGATTGTGTTGTTGTTGCCATGATCATAAGACTGAATTAAAATGACTCCCGTGAAGGGAAAGGAAGGCGGCTCATTCATGCGTGTCTGAATTTGCTTGACTTCTCCCGGAGGCTTGGAAATTTCCGGAGGTCGTTTAATATTTATTGGGAGGCGGCCGAAGGTGTTCCTCGTATAATTGATGGGTAATTAATTTTAAAAAAAAAAGAATCGTATGCATCATATGCATCCACGCATTCAAACAGTAAAGTAGTAAAAAGGGGCAATCAGTAAATCAGTAAAAGAGATCAATCAGAGTCAAGGTAATGGTAGTCAGTAAATCAGTAAATCAGTAAAAAGAGATTAATCGGAGTTAAGGTGATGGTAATCAGTGAATCAGTAAATCAGTAAAAGAGATCGATCAGAGTCAAGGTATTGGTAGTCAGTCAATCAGTAAATCAATAAATGAGATTAATCGGAGTCAAGGTGATGGTAATCAGTGAATCAGTAAATCAGTAAAAAGAGATCAATTAGAGTCAAGGTAATGGTAGTCAGTCAATCAGTAAATCAGTAAAAGAGATTAATCAAAAGTCAAGGTAAAAATGGTAATCAGTAAATCAGTAATTAAAAGTCAATGGATTGACCGGTAAATCGATACTTAAAGGAGAAAATAAAATTAGTGATCAGTAAAGAGGAAAATGGTGAAATGGTAGTTAAATTCAAGAAAGTAATCAGTAAAGGAAAAATGGTAAAGAGTAAAACCATAAAAGAGGTAAAGAGTAATCAGTAAAAGAAGAATGGTAAAAAGTAAAGAGTAATTAGTAAAGGAAGAATGGTAAAGAGAAAAGGGTAATCAGTAAAAAGTAAAAGGATAATCAGTAAAGAATGAAATAGTAAAAGGTAATCAATAAAAAGTAATGATAATCAGTAAAAGGTAAAATAGTAATCAGTAAGAGCAAAATGGTAATCAAAGAGAGCAAAATGGTAATCAGTAAAGAGTAAAAGGTAATCAGTAAGAGTAAAATGGTAATCAGTAAAGAGTAAAATAGAAATCAGTAAAAAGTAAGAAGGTAATCAGTAAAGAGTAAAATAGTAAAAAAGTAATCAATAAAAGGTAAAATAGTAATTAGTAAGAGCAAAATGGTTATTAGTAAGAGTAAAATAGTAATCTGTAAAGAGTAAAAGGTGATCAGTAATTCAGAGAGTAAAATGATGGTCAGTATAAGAAAAAAAGTAAAAAGTGGTAATCAATAAAAGAGAGTAAGGAAAGAGTAATTAGTAAAAAGAGTAAAGAAAAAGAAAATGACAAAAGTAGCAAAAGTAAAAATGGTAATTAGTTAGAAGAGGATGGTTAGTAAAAATGGTAGTTAATAGAAATGAGAGAAGAGTATGTTAGTTAGTAATTTAATTAGTGTAAAAGAGTTAAATAGGCATGAATATATTTAAAGATAGAAAACAACCGAACTTGGAAACTCATAGTTAAGTCTAGACTAGTCAGTGCCGTCTTTTGACGGGCGTCGTGGGGGTGCTAATCCTTCCCCACACGTACCCGACTCCCGAACCCGTAGGACTCTGGTCAGTAGACCGTTTATTAGGTTTAGTGTTACCTTCGCCAAGTTAGGGTTAACATTAGGCCTAATAATCTGATAGGTGGCTAATCACACCTAGGTTAAAAAAGATTAGTGGCGACTCCCTTAGTTTTTAGTTCTTTAAGTCGTTAAACGGTAGGGTTCGGTACCCCCGGACCCGCACGTTGCGACAATTCGATGGAGTCCTTGTAACTTCATCATGTTGTTCGGTTTGCCCCTTTTGCTGGTAAATTTTTAATAAAAAATAGTATGTTTATTAATAAAAGTGGTATAAATGGGATATTTGGCTAAAAAGAAGAAAAAACTTATCTTTTGAGGAAAAGATTAGACCTTTACAAACACTTAGTGAATAAAGGTGACATCTTGGAATAAAAATTGAGATTTCAAGTAGCTTGTATATAAAAGGTTGAAGCTTTTGATAACTTAAGTAAAAATGTCATCTTGAAGTAAGAGATTGAATTTTTAGAGTAATTAGTAGATAAAATTGTAACCTTTGAATAAAAGATTGATTTTTTTTAAGTATGTGTTAATCAAGTTTAAACCTTTTTAACTTGGTGGACTTACTCATTATGCTTATTTATTTTGTCTTTGTTTTGTTTTTTTTTTGGGTCTCCATATTTGTTATGATTGAGTGTGTTGACATGTTTGGATTTTTATTATATTTGAGCCTTGCGCTTGGACAGTATTTAGGGTTTAGAAGCCTAACTATCTTAATCCGGCCTAAATTTGAATAAAATTAAGGCTTAGAAGTTAGCATTAGTTGCATGTGCATCCATATTTAAATTCCGAGATTGCATTGTTGTTGCCATGATCATAACACTGAATTAAAATGACTCCCGTGAAGGGTAAAGAGGGCGGCTCATTCATGCGTGTCTGATCGAGCTCAAATTCTGCATATTCTTATAGCTATTTTTATATACTTTTTGCTATTTTTATATGTGTTTTTACCCTATTTTGCTAGTATTTGTGTTTTTAGGTCTTGAAGACAAGAAAAATGAAAACTTATTGTTTTTCACTCTTTTTGGAGCTATTTTAGTGACTTTTTACTCAAATATGGATTTAGCTATTTGGAATAAAGATTTGAAGATGCGAAGTTCGTGATTGAAGATATTTTGAGGATTTGAAGATAATTGAAGAAAATTCAAGAAGCAAAATTGAAAATTTGGAGCTTTATTGCAAAAAATTGAAGCCAAGTCCAGAAGAAGCCCTGAAGTTGAGGATTTTTGGATTATTTATATGGGAATATACTCAGCTCATATAAACCTATAATTGGAGTTAAAATCCCAATTTGTAGGCCTAATATCCAAAAGAATATCCAAATTCCGCAATAATCCCGCAGATTTGCGATATAAGCCTGGTTTCAGCGCAATCTTCGTAGAAAGGCCATAACTTTCTGCTCAGATGTCCGTTTTAAGCCCATGAGTAGCTGTTGGAAAGCTAACTCCGAGCTCTACAACTTTCTTTTTAAGTGCAAAGCCCAGATCTGCCATGTTCAAGCCCGAAATCGACGTCGAAGTTGCTGCCAAATTCCAGAAAATTCCAGAAAATTCTAGAGTCCTCATCTAACTTGGAGTCTACTCTAGGATGACACCTAATCCTACTTGGAGACCAAGAAAAGGCTAAACAGTCCTATCCTATTCCTCAACTATAAATAGCCACCTCTTGTATCACAAATCACACACTTACACACATTAGATACACATCATAGATTTAGATAACTCTCTTTTTCTACCTTTCTTTAGTTTTTAGGTTTTTCTCTAGTTTTAGAAGAGGGAGAAGTCGACACCCTCTTTATCCATAGAGGGGTACGACGTCCCTAGGGTTTCAAGGGGGAGAAATCATTCCTCCCCAGTCCTGTAAGTATTCTTATGTCTCTCATGGATTTTCCTAAATCCATGAGTAGCTAAATCCTTAATACTTCTGATCCTTTGGTGAATTCAATCAATTGATTATGGTGAGATTTCTATACTTATAATTTTGTGTTAAGTTCTTGATGATAGTAGTCAAAACCCTAGAATAATTTTATGATTCTGAATCTGATATGAATTATGTGGCCACTAACGATGTAAGAGGAAGATCTATGGCTAGATCAGGCTTAGAATTAATCACTCAGGTTTGATTGTATGTAGCAAATTAGGTTTGTTTAATCGCTGCTTAATGGGTATTTGTCTATCGGAGGGCGAGAAATTTCTCTTCGTATGGTTCTACTTTGTAGGCATGTGTGTAAATTAACTGTTCTTAATGCTTTGTTCTCAAGTTATCTTTAAGCCCTAAGAAAGTAATCGATCACTGAAGGAATAATAGGGATAACTGCAGCTCTAATCTGCCTCTTATCTAAAATACATGTTGGGAAACCTATATCAGTTGTTAGTCAAGAATAAGATGCGAAATTCACCTTTTAAATCAAGGATCCATAATTAATTTGATTGAATGATACCACTGGTGAAGAAGTATGCTTTATAATTATTGTTTGCTTTAATAATTTTGCTTTAGATTTAGATTTGCTTTGCTTTGATTTTTAGTTTAATTGTTTGCTTTATAATTGTTATTTACAATCCTCTGTTTTCTGTTTGATTTTTGGAAAAGATCTTTCTATCTTTTTATTGTTTCATCACATAACCCTTCTCTGTGGGATTCGACCCCTACTTGCCCTAGCTATTCTTGTTAGTTAATTGTGGGGATTATTTTTACGGTCCCTGCACGATACGCCATAAATTTTGGCGCCGTTGCCGGGGAAGAATTGAATTGAGAGAAAGTGAAGAGAGATTAGATCCAAGAATTAGTTTTGATTTTCTGTTTTTTCTAAAAAAAAAAAAAGTTTGCGTCGATAAAAAAAAATTGTTTTTGCGTCGATAAAAAAAAGTTTTTTTTTCCGTTTTTCCGATTTTTGACAAAATATATATATATATATTAATTTTTCTTTTCCGTTTTTCCTTTTAAAAAAAATATTTTTATTTTCTGTTTCTGCTTTTTATTTAAGAACTGTTACTGCTAATTTTTCTTTTTAGTTTTGTTTGATTTTTCTAGGAAACTGCATGCCAAAGTCAAAGAAGTAGTAGTACTGAAGGTTTAGAATTCAATCCTGAGCCTGAAAGAACACTATTTCAGAAGAAAAAGAAGACACAACGCCGATTACAAGAAGAGGAAGCATCCGATTCGAGTTCTCAACCAAGTTCTCCTAGATCTGCTGTTTCAACATCGTCAGAAGACATGGCTGAAGAAGAACAACCCAAAACTCTGAGAGAGTTAGCTGTACCAAACGTCAATGCCAAACGCTTAGCCATTCGTTACCCAGATACCAACGGAAATTTTGAGATTAAATCTGGATTTATTCAGATTTTACCCAAATTTCACGGTTTGTCTGGAGAATATCCTCACCAACATCTTAGTGATTTCCAGATTGCCTGCGCATTTACAAGTATTCAAGGTATTCTTGAAGATCAATTCATGTTAAGAACCTTTCCGTTCACTCTTATGGACCGAGCAAAAGATTGGTTGTACCTTTTACCCACTGGTTCAATCACATCTTGGACGAGCCTTAAGAAGCTGTTCTTGGAAAAGTACTTTCCTGCACACAAAGCATCAAGTATAAGGAAGGAGATTTGTGGAATTAAGCAACGCCATGGAGAAACAATACACGAATATTGGGAACGTTTCAAAACACTTTGTGCGAGCTGCCCCAATCACCAAATCAATGAACAGTTGCTGATCTAGTACTTCTACGAAGGATTACTACCGTTTGACAGATCTTCTATCGATTTTGCAAGTGGAGGAGCCTTCATCGACAAAACTCCTGCTGAAGCTTGGTCTTTAGTGGAAAACATGGCTGCAAACACTCAACAATTTGGATCTCGAGAAGACTATTCAAGAGAAGGCCCTACAAGAAGAATTAATGAAGTTTCTACCTATTCCACCTCATTGGAGCAACAACTTCAAGAAACGAATCAACAAATCGCTTTGCTCACTGATTTGTTCCATTCGAATTTTTCAAGTGTGCCTAGGGTTTGTGCGATTTTGGAAGACAACAAGCAAGGAGTCAATGACGTGGGATTACAAGGAGTTTATCAAAGGAAGCCTGAACCTTATTGGAGACCTGAACAACCGAGTCAACAATATAGAAACCAAGGTAATTTTCAAGGAAGGCCGAATTTTCAAAGACCTAATTTTCAAACTTCACAAGCCATTGAGTTACAACAAATCAAGGAAGCTATGGAGGTGATGAGAAAGCAAATAAGTCAATTAGCTAGTGATTTGAGTGATTTCAAGACACAAGGTCAACAAAGAATTCCATCACAATCAAAGGTACCTCCTAGAGAGAATGTCAGTGCAATTTCTTTAAGGAGTGGAAAAGATTTGAAAGACCCTTATCCAAACCTTGCCGCACATCAACAAGAAGAAGGAGAGCCGAACTACACCAAAGAAGATTTACAAGAGCATGTTGAAATCAAGATTGAAGATGAACCCAACAACAAAGAAGCTGCGCCGATTGAAGATTCAAACAAGGAAGATGCCGTAATTCAACCTAAAGGAAAAGGTGTGTGCGATACCAACAAGCCTAAAACTGATTCCAACCTAATTCCTTTTCAATCAAGATTGAAGAAGTCAAAGAAAGAAGATGATGATCAAGATATTTTGGAGATATTTCGAAAAGTTGAGGTCAACATCCCACTTCTTGATGCCATTCAACAAATACCTAATTATGCAAAGTTCCTCAAGCAACTTTTTACCAACAAGGAGAGATTACAAGGTAAAGTAAGCGCTAGAGCTAATGTCTCTGCTGTGCTTCAAAAGAGTTTACCTCCTAAGTGCAAAGATCCAGGTACGTTTTCTATTACTTGTTCTATTGGAAGAAGTATTATAAAGAATGTGATGCTTGATCTTGGTGCTTCTTTAAGCGTGATGCCTTATTCTTTTTACAAATCTTTAAATCTTGGTCCATTGAAGAATACTGATGTTGTTCTGCAATTAGCTGACGGATCTTTGGTTTATCCCAAAGGTGTTTTAGAGAATATCTTAATTAAAGTTGAACATCTGATTTTTCCTATCGACATATTCATCATGGATATGGAGTATTCGAAAGATCAATGTCCTCTTTTATTAGGAAGACCTTTCCTAAAGACTTCTCATACCAAGATTGATGTATTTAATGGTTCATTGACCATGGAATTTGATGGTGAAGTCATCCACCCTAGAATTTCATCTCAAGTGCCGTTAAAATCTAACAATTTTGTTTACGTTATAAGTTCTAAGTTTGTTAAGAAAGGAGCTATTGAAGATTCTTCATCAACAAAGCCTGATCGGATTTCCAAAGGAAGACAAAGGATAATGGACATTCGACAACGCTACAACGAGACCTTCCACCAATTTTGGAGGAGATTCAAGCAGCTGTGTGCCGATTGCCCTGATCATGGATTCAAGGAAGAAATTTTAATCCAATTCTTCTATGGAGGATTGGGACTTAAAGATCGAGTTCTTATTGATTCTTTCAGTATAAACCACTGCATGAAAGAACCCCGGAGAAAGCATTCAATGCCCTTGAAGAATTATCTCGGAGAACGAAATCTTCAACCTCCCATGAGAAGAAAGATCAAGCAAAAGAAGTCAAGAAGGAGCCAGAAGTCAACAACAAAGAAGTCCAACCGTCCCTGAAGATCGATCAACCAAGCAATTCAACTAAGAAGCAAGATATAGACCTTGAACATCGAGTTAAAATTGCAAGCGTTCTTCAACGTAAATTGGAGAATTTTCCCCAATTTTGGAAAAGGTTTAAGAAGCTATGTGCTGCTCATCCTCATCATGGTTATGATCAAAGAAGATTGGTTCAAATCTTCTACCAAGGATTAAGAGCTTCTGATCGATTGTCTGTCGACACTCTTATCTATATTCCCCTGTTCGATCACAACACTGCTGACATATACG
>AWWV01012961.1:0-56289 GCA_001974805.1 Corchorus capsularis
AATTAAGGAACAAAGGAAAGTGAGGGTGGGGTCGAAGTACAAGGGGACAGAATGAAGAAAGTTTAAGTAAAAGGCGAGCACACTTTTCATTCCGTGGAAGGCTCACTATTGTCATCATCTTTTTCTAGTTGGTATAATTTTCTTTCTTGGCTATGTATTTTTTATGTTGTTTCGTTTACGTGCATTGATTTGTATTGTTTAATACGGCAAGCAATTGTCATGTTTCATGAGTTTATCGATTGAATTCATCAGATTTCATTTTTGTTTAAATACACGTTTTATTTCTGATTCGTATAGCTGCCATGTGATTCCTGCAATCTGGTCACAAAACTCTTATGAAATGATAACATCATTTTCTAATTTAGTGCAGTCTAGTCCCCATGTAATTATTATTTTTCTGTCTATCTTTTAATCTTGTATTTCATTTACTGTTAACGGCTTAATTTTATAATTTATTCAGGATTCAATTTATTTAGAGTTTAGTTTAATTTTTAATAATTTAGTTTGGTTAGATCTAAATTAGGGTTAGATCATATGCATTCATATTATTAATGCCATTGTATTAATTGATGCACGCCACCTTTAATTGTCGGTGACCATAATCTGTCTGATGAAGGATTTTCTCAGAGTGATCGAAGATTCGGGACTCTCCGAAAGTTTCTGAGGATGAGATGATCTTTTTCGGGATGCTTCAGGGTTCTGGGCACATATCCCGGGAATGATTGTCAATAACCTGAGACTATGTTAATTGACCTTAATTAACTTGAACACTGCATTCATTTTTCATCATTCTGCATACATGGGAAAAATTAAAAAGTGAAAACCCAAAAAGATTTTTTTTTATTAAAGTAATTTTATTAAATTATTTTATTTATTTATCTATTTATTATTATCTATCTATCTATCTTCTTAGTTTTTTTTTGTTTATCTATTTACTATTCATTTTCTTATCTATTTGTAATAATTATTTAATATTATTATCTATTTAGTACTATTATCTATTTAATACTATTATTTATCTATCTTTTATTTTAGTATATCCTTCTAATTATCTATTAAGCTATTATTTATTTATTTATATATTTGTATATATATATATATTTGTTTACATACTTATTTATCCATTTGTTTATATATCTATTTATCTTTTTATTTATCTATTTTTTTTTAGTTATCTATTACTTAATTATATATTTATTTATTTTAATCTTAATTTTCTCACTAAACAAGATTAGGATAAAATCAACTAATTTTTTATTATAGACCCACATAGATCTAGTTTAACTAATGGTACCGTCGCTTGACGGGCATCTCAGGGGTGCTGATCCTTCCCTGGGTGTAATGGACTCCCGAACCTAGATTTAGGTTAAAAGACCAGGACTAGTAGGCTTAGTCAGGTCCTTCGCCAAGCATGGGCCCAACTAAGTTTAAATGGTAGGTAGGTGACTAATCACACCTAGAAATTGGTTAGTGGCGACTCCTGTTATCCAAGTCGGAGCGATAGGGTTTCCGGACCCGCACGTTTCGACAGGGAGCGACAGTCTTGAAATACCGCTTAGTTGGATTTGTCCCTTGTGTGAGTGGTTTTGGGTAGTACACTAAGCTGGCACTTCCTACCTCACTGTTTAGTTTTCTCTTCTCTCCAGGCACTTCCTACCCACCTGCTGTATTTTAGAGCTTTTAGTGAGAATGTTAAGCTGTCAGTCCCGACTAAGACACAAGAGAGTGCGTTAGTTCCTACTGAGGCACACTGTCAGACTAAGGAGCGTTCAGAAGATCTTCAAAGAGGAAATGATGACAAGAAGGAATGAGGGTATCTTCCGGGTCAGGATGATGACAAGAGATGAGGAGGTTACAGGGAAGAGGAATCTGTTGGAGTTTTGATCAAACAAGGCTATGTTTCTTTTTTTTGTTTGACAGCAACTGGAACAGTGAAGAAAAATAATAGAAAGGGAGAGAAAATATCAGAGATTGTGGAAGGCTTAATTCATACTAAACTTCATTAGAGAAAATATATACACCAGATTTTTACATTCAAAATTTGAACTTATGAGTTTTGGCTCCAAACTTAAGCTATGATTAAAAAAATCTAATCATGCTAAAAGTAACAGTCACATCAAAGCAAATACAGCTCCTATCAGCCACAAAAAACAGAATAAAACATCAGCTTAGCTTCTTAAGCTTGGCTCCTATAAACAGCTTGAACTTATGAATTTCAAGCCACCAAAGATCAAAACAAGAGCTGCTAAACCAAAACACAACTAACATTAACTAATTTCAACAAAAAAGGCAATCTGATATCAACCAAAATGAGGCCAAATGCTGCTGGTTCAACCAATTCTAACACTCCTCCTTGGTTGAATAGCAGCAAACACCCAGCTCTTTCTTTAAGAACTCAAACCTGTTCTTTGGCAAAGGTTTTGTCAAAATATCAGCAAGTTGTTCATGAGAATTGCAGTGCACCAGATCAATTTCATTCTCTTGTTGAGCTTCTCTAACAAAGTGATACTTTATCTTCAAATGCTTGGTCCTGCCATGAAAAACAGGATTTTTGGCGATGGCTACAGCGGATTAGTTGTCACAAAATATCTGAATTGCTTCAACCGGTGCTTGTTTCAGATCGATCAAAAGTTTCTTCAACCAAATGGCCTGATTAACAGCACCTGCAGCAGCAATATATTCTGCTTCTACTGTAGATTGAGCAACTGTATCCTGCTTCTTAGAGTTCCAAGTAAATACACCTGCTCCAAAAGTAAACAAATACCCTGAGGTACTCTTCATGTCATCACAAGAACCTGCCCAATCACTATCCACAGCCTTTTAAACACATCTCAGTAGAGCTTCCAAACCATATACCATAATCAGTAGTACCCTTTACATATCTCAACACCCTTTTTGCTGCTTTAAAGTGCAGCTCACTTGCACAATACATAAATCTGGAGAGTAAACTGACAGCAAACATGATGTCAGGTCTGGTAGCTGTCAAATACAACAAACATCCGATTAAACTCCGATAAATTCCTTCATCAACCTTAATTGAACCATCTTCCTTGCTAAGCTTTTCACCTTGTGACAGTGGAGTAGAGACAGCCTTGCAATTGTCCATCTTAAACTTCCTTAGAACTTCATTGGCGTATTTCTTTTGTCCAATGAAAATTCCATTATCAGTTTGATAAACTTCCATCCCAAGAAAATAAGTCATTAATCCCAGATCAGTCATCTCAAAAGCATTCATCATATCACTTTTAAATTGATGCACTAAATCAGCATTACTACCAGTCACCAATAAATCATCAACATACAAGGAGACAATGAGCAAATCAGTACCTGATTGCTTCACATAAAGCGTAGCTTCACTTTTGCTCCTTTCAAAACCAAGTTGCAATAGATGAGAATCTATTCTGGTATACCAGGCTCTTGGAGCCTACTTCAATCCATAAAGAGCCTTCTTCAACAAATAGACTTTATCTTCATGACCTTGCACCACAAATCCTTCAGGCTGATCAACATAAATTTCTTCTTCAAGAAAACCATTGAGAAAAGCTGATTTAACATTCAGCTAGTAAATTTTCCAAGAATTTTAAGCTACCAAAGCCAATAAAAGCCTGATGGTGTCATGCCTTGCAACTGGTGCAAATGTCTCTGAAAAATCCACCCCATATTGTTGAGAGTAGCCTTTCACTACCAATCTTGCTTTCAACTTATTCACAGAACCATCAGCATTGAGTTTGGTTCTGTAAACCCACTTCACGCCAATCACTTTCTTATTACTTGGCTTGTCAACAAGCTCCCAAGTCTCATTCTTTTCAATCAAGTTCATCTCCTCTTGCATAGCTTCCTTCCAACCTGTTATTTGCATAGCTTCATTGAAGTTTGCAGGTTCCAAAGTAGCAAGATTGCAGCTTTGATAAATATCAGAGAGTGACCTTGTGCCTCTAACAGGTGCATCATCAACATTTTCAGCTTCAATTTCTTCTTCAGCCTGATCAAAAACAATCTCCTCTTGACTTGGAGATTGAACTTCTGATTTCTCCCAATTCCATTTAGCAAATTCATCGAACTTCTGCTAACAAAGACTTTACCAGTTACAGGATTATAAATCCTATAACCTTTAGAATTGCTACTATAACCAATGAACACCCCTGGATCACTCTTCTTGTCAAATTTGTCCCTTTTTACATTGGGAACCCAAGCATAACAAATACAACCAAAAATTCTGATGTGATCTACAGCTGGTTTAACTCCAAACCAAGCCTCAAGTGGAGTTTTCTTATCAACACAGCCTGTTCAACAAATATACAGCCGTATTGGCTGCTTCAGCCCAAAACTTCTTAGGCAAGTCCTTTTCAAACATCAAGCACCTGGCCATATCCATCACAATCCTATTCTTCCTCTCACACACTCCATTTTGTTGTGGCGAGTATGTGACCGTGAGTTGGTGCTCAATTCCAGCATCAATACAAAACTGCTCAAATCTGTCTGATGTATATTCAGACCCATTATCTGTTCTAATGACCTTCAATTTACAATTACTTTGGTTCTCAACCAAAGCCTTAAACCTCCAAAAAACTGCAGCAACTTCAGATTTCTGCTTCAAGAAATAAATCCAAGTCATTCTCGATAGGTCATCAATAAACAGAATGAAATACCTACTGCCATTCAAAGACAAAGTTCTTTGTGGACCACAAACATCAGAGTACACGAGCTGAAGCTTCTCGGATGCTCCCCAAGCTTGTCCTGATGCAAATGGCACCCTACTTTGCTTACCAAGCTGACAAACCTCACAAACATTCTGATTTCTCTCAATGGAAGGTAAGCTTCTCACCATCTCATTTCTTTGCAAATGACTTAGAGAGTTATAATTCACATGGCCCAACCTTTTATGCCATAAAGATGAATCATCCACCAAATTCACATGAGCATCATCAGTTTCAAAATTCAAGTAAAAAGTTCTACGAACCATAGGCAAAGTTAGCATCTTATTACCACTAGGCTCATAGATAATGCAACTTCTCCCTTTAAACAACAATGAATAATATTTCTCTAGCAATTGTCCAATACTCACAAGATTTTGAGCAATATCAGGCACAAATAAGACATCTGGAATGATTTTTGTACCTGATGGCGTTTGAATAAACACATCACCTTTCCCAAAAGCTTCAAGATAGTCTCCATTTCCAATCATCACCTTGGTATAATAGGTTTTGTCCAAGGATTTGAACATCCTCTCATCTGAAATCATGTGATGCGTACAACCACTGTCAAGGAGCCAACATTGCTTGCTAAGTTGGGTGCTAGCATAGCATGTGGCCACAAAGAGATGCTCATCCTGCTGCTGGTTGGTGTCAGCTACTTGAGCTTGAGTCCTCTGCTATAGTTGATTTTTATTCTTACAAACTCTTTCAACATGGCCCATTTCTTTGCAAGACCTACACTGGATATTGGGGTTATACCAGCAAAGTCTCTCCAAGTGAGTTGTCTTTTTACAATGAGGACATGGAGGGAGCTTCTTCTTGCCTCCTTCCTTACTGCTTTCACCAACTTTCTTCTCCTTATCTTTGTTTTCACCTTGACCCTTCCTGCCTTTACCACCATGAAAAGCTTTACCTATTGTCTTAGCCACAAGAGCACCTTCAACAGTTTGTTCATGTCTATTGGCTCTTCTTTGCTCAAGAGCATAAAGAGCGTTGATGATTTCTGACAGAGTAACTTCAGATATGTCTCTAGAGTTTTCAATGGATGAAATTGTGACCTCATACTTCTCAGGCAAAGTATTGACCACCTTTTGAACAACTCTTCTTTCGGTGTACTCATTGTCCCCAAGAAGGCTCATCTTGTTCACAATTTCACTGACCCAATCTGCATACTGCTTCACAGTCTCATCCTCTCTCATTTTCAAATTCTCAAACTCCCTCCTTAGATTAAGAAGCTGCTGCTTTCTTGTTCTCTCAGACCCTTGGAACTCCTCCTTGATGAGATCCCAAGTTTCTTTGGGAGATTTGCAGGCCATGATCCTTGTAAAGATCACATCTGAGACACCATTCTGAATGATCGCCATCGCCTTATACCGCTTTGCAACCTCATCAGAATGTTGCTTCATCTGCGCCAAAGTGGGATTGGCACTTAGTGGTGGAGGATCTCTTCCAGATTCCACTACTTCCCACAAATCATGTGCCTGAAGATGGGTTTGCATTTTGATTGACCAAATATGGTAGTTTTCACCAGTAAACGTAGGTGGTGCAGGGATGATACTACTTGAAGCCATATTCTGGTTTTAGCAGGGAAGGTTTTGCCTCACAACCACTCTATTTTTACTATCAAGGTTTCAGGCCCCTTAAAGATCAAAGGAAGCTCTTGATACCATTTGTTGGAGTTTTGATCAAACAAGGCTATGTTTCTTTTTTTTTGTTTGACAGCAACTGGAACAGTGAAGAAAAATAGCAGAAAGGGAGAGAAAATATCAGAGATTGTGGAAGGCTTAATTCATACTAAACTTCATTAGAGAAAATATATACACCAGATTTTTACATTCAAAATTTGAACTTATGAGTTTTGGCTCCAAACTTAAGCTATGATTAAAAAAATCTAATCATGCTAAAAGTAACAGTCATATCAAAGCAAATACAGCTCCTATCAGCCACAAAAAATAGAATAAAACATCAGCTTAGCTTCTTAAGCTTGGCTCCTATAAACAGCTTGAACTTATGAATTTCAAGCCACCAAAGATCAAAATAAGAGCTGCTGAACCAAAACACAACTAACATTAACTAATTTCAACAAAAAAGGCAATCTGATATCAACCAAAATGAGGCCAAATGCTGTTGGTTCAACCAATTCTAACAGAATCCAAATGGAAAGAATGGCTAAAACGTCTCATCAGAGAGGTTGGTTTCATAACTGTTAATTGTGTTTGTGTGCACCGAAGCATATACATGTCTCTGCTCACAGCTGTGGTAGCTGTGATTTTGATTGTTGAGGCAGAGCTGAAATGGGAAGAAAGGAAGAAGGGATATAAAAAGGTAGGTTTTCTTACCTTTAATTTTATATTGTTTATGATCGATTTCTACTTCTGGTGGGGATGTAAGGGAGAAGGGGTATGATCGATTTCTACAGCTGTGGCAGTTGTGATTTCGATTGCTGAGTCAATCGTTTTCTGTTCTAATTTAACTACTTACTGATTGTCTTTCATCTTAAACGTATATTTGTGGTTCGTTATATGATATTCCTTGGCAATAAACTTATGATTGATTTCTGCTTTTCAAATAATGCCTTATCAATGTTAAATTTTCTACCTAATTTATCATAAAATAATTTATCTTATGTTCTTGCTATATGTAATGTTTTTCCTTTCCCATGTTAGTTAAAGTGTCCCTCTTAGTTGAGGGACTCTTGTCTTTTTTTTTTTTAATGGATTGAGAGAAAAATGATAAATTTGAAGAATAGTTCTTGGACATTTATACTTTATGTAATTTAATCTTTTTTACTATTTTATTTTACTTGATTTAGCCCTTAAAATTTATTTATTTATTTATTTATTTTATAAAAGTCCTGACACATATTCAAACCATGTGATTTAGTCCCTTAAGTATTTGATTCTATGCAATTTAGTCATTCACCTTTATTTCTTTAATCTTAATATATTTTTAAAGTTTTGCTCATTAATCCTTCACCATTTTTTTTCTTTTATCTTTCTTAATTTTTTTTAAGTCTTACTAATTTATATTCTATAAATATGATCTCAAAAACTTTTATATTAGTCGATTTAGTCTCTCAAACATTTGATTCTATGCAATTTAGTGTTTCTCCTTTTTTTCTTTTATCTTTATTAATATTTCTCTTTTAGTTTTGCTCACCAATATCATAAATTAAATTATAAACAATAAACAATCTAACCCATGCAAGAAATGCAATCCCACAAAATGACCTATGAGACACCTGGCTGGGAATTAAAAAAAAGGAAAAGAAAACAGATAAAGTGGTGTGCTGCATGAGTGCCTTATGGCACCCATTTATTCTTCAAACACCTGTCCCCTTCTCTCCTACTTCTCCCGCTTCCTCCCTGTATTCTCTATTTCTCTTCCCTTTCATTTTCCCCTTTCTTTTCTCTTTCACTCCAGGTTGTTTCCAGAAGACCAAACTATTCGGTTCAGATTTGGAGTTTTCGGGTTGGAAATCGAATGAGCTTCTCGGCTTTGTCTCTCCGCCTGCAAGACCCGATCATGATTTTCTCATGAAGCTACCCTTGATTGGCGACAGCGGTAACTATATTTTGTTCTTTCCTTTTTCGGTATTTCTTGATTTGATCATTGATCTGTCCTGTTTTCAATCTTGCGCATCAATGTGATTGGGTTCTTCATTTCGATTTGGGTCGGGTTGGATTCTCTTCTATTTCACACTTTTTCCTCACCAAATCCCGTAATTTGCTCGAGTTCTATGCTTTTGATTATTTGATTAAATACAAGGTATTTAATTTCTTTTTGAACTCTAAAACTGAACTTTCTCTTTCTTGCTTGATGACCCCTGAAAGAGAAAGAACGTGTCATTGCATCTTTTTTTACTTGCAATATTTAGAAACCTTACTTTAATTAGGCCAAGGGAATAAATATACAGGGTATGGCACACCTCGGGTTCTTATAGGTTACTTCTTTTGTTTATGGATTGGAAATTATGAGATATTAAAATATGTTTTTGCTCAATGTCAGCAGCTACTATTAATTTAGGGTTAGATCATGAATGATTCTTACAACTACAATTGTTCAAGTTGCTATACATAGGCATAGATCATGAATATAAGCTTCTCTTTATGGATTAAAAATCTTGATGGCCATTAGGCAGGTTTTTTATCTTCACTTTTTTACAGGTTGTGCAGTGCTGGTTACATGGCTATTGGTTCTTGATAGCCTTTCTCCTTTGATGTGTTTGGCAGGCATATGATTTTCCGTTTTTTGTAGGTTGTACAGTTTTAGTTACATGCCTATTTCTTCTTGATGAACTTTTTTCCTTTAATGACACTTTTGGACAAATTCTTGAATCTATTTGGTAGTAGTCGCATATTCATTGGTAGATGAAGGATTGTTTTGTTTGTGATGTAGAATTGCTTTGTTTTACTATCAATCTTGACTCTTAGGTAGGGCTGATATTGTTTTCAATTTTATATATAATATAGATATAGGATTAGGCATTTCCTGATTGTTGTTTTTTGTTTTTGGGAGGCAAAGATTGCAAGACTATATAAGGTAGGCTTTGATTGATTGGGACAGAAGGCCTATTGGTCCCTCTTTTGCAACCTAAGAATGTCATTTAGTTTCTAAGAGATCAGATAGTTGTCTCTTTAATCAGTGGTAAGGAAGAACCGGCATCTATTCCCAATTATGCAGGACATACGTTACTGAGGGAGAAAGTGCACATAGGGATTCTGCGTGAACATCACTTAGCAATCACCAGAATGACAAGTTTATCTTGGCCTTAATCTTTGTTTCTTTTTCTGTTTTATTCCATCATTTTGTACTCACTAATTTTGTCTGTTTTTAACTATTTGATTGGTATATAAAAAGAAAAAGACAGTTTGATATATTATGTTTTAGTGCCATTTCCAGATTGAATCTCTTTGATATATTGTATATTTATACCAATTTCATTTGTTCCCCTTATATCTGTAGAATATGGGGTGGCAGTATGCAAGTGTCAAGGACATTGAGTCTTTTTTGTTCAATGCAATTTTACGCCTTAGATTAGGGACATTATTACGATTCTCCAACTGTGTTATATGTTGTTCCATTCCAAAGCAAGAAAAAACATTTTTTCGCTTCCCGTTATTATGAATAAAAACTTATTTCCAGCCGAACTCAAACAAAACAGGGGCAGTTTGGTCACCCAAGGACATTTTTATAACCCCGGAAAAATAATGTCGAAATCCCGCGACATGGCGCGGGCACTTCTTACTAGTGTGTGTATATATATATATATATAATAGCAATCCTCTAAGGGTTACTTTTCATTTCCAATCAAAGCCTGTCAGGTGTCTCCATTTTATTGGTTGGCTCTTGGGTCCCACCACTTACAACTAAATAGATTAGTTATAGAAAGTCCCCATAAATTTTATTTTATGCGATTTAGTCTCTTAATAATTTTTATTTAATTAGATTCAGTTCTTCAGCTTTATATATTTTACAATAATACCCTTAGACATTTCTATTTAATGTGATTTAGTCCCTTAGACATTTCTATTCTATACGAGTTGATCCTTTAACTTTATTTTTTTTAATTTTTATATATATTTTTAATTTCACTCATTAATATTTAAAGTATAATAAAATTAATAACATAACATTTATCATAATTGCAACCCCCTAACACAAATGCTATTCATTTCTTCCAATTCGCATTTGACACTAGTCTTTTTTCTATTGGTCAATTAATGTACCTGATGCATGCTCTGAGTTAAACATCCTTATAATTAAATGGCATTCTCTTTTAATTTATATTATTTTTTAAAAAGCGAAGTTTCATTTAGAACTCAGTTTACTGCTTCGAATTACCTCTCAACTCTACATTCAGTGTCGACATGGCACACCCGCAGAGGGCGCAGGGCCAAATTCTAGTATTATATAAATATGATTTAAAATACTTTTCTATTAGTCTGATAAAAAGTGCCGTAACGAAGCACAATACGGGTATTTGCTAGTAGGGTTAAAATCATAGTTATTAAACTCGGTCTGGTTGGTGGTCGGACCGGTCAACCCGGTGACCCGGACATGGAACCGGACCAGGTTGATGTTTGAACTGTTTGAGCAATTGACCCATTGAAAACCGGTGTGACCCGTTGAAACCGGATTAACCCAGTGATTCGGCCGGATTTTAAGTGATCCAGTGGGTTAATGTTTTTCATTAAAAAATTAAATTTGAATCTTTTTTTTTTTCAATTTTTAAGTAGATATATTAAAGGATAATATTGCAAATTAAATAATAAATATTAAAAATAAATAAGAAAACAACCAAATTTAAGAAGTACTAAAGTTTTAACGGTATTTTTTTACATCTATCATACTTTATTTATTTAAATTAACATGTCTCATGGTAGGATAATTAATAATTTATGAAAATAAATTCATTTTTTATAGTTTTATATGTTAAAATATATTTATTTCCCATTTATATCATTTTGTAATAATATTATAGATTAGATTTAATAATTTAGTTATATAAATAATAAATATAAAATTTATAAAATATTAAAATATATTATTTATTAACCCACATCGACCCGATTGACCCGACAGTTGAACCATCCAACCCATGACCCGGAGCCTCGAGTGGGTAGCTCTCCGGGCCGGGTTTAATAACTATGGTTAAAATGTTAACATTCTCTACAAGACGTCGCTTTAGATTTTTTTTTCTCCCCAATAGCTGGTATCTCTTCCATTATTGATCCATCTTATCTGTTTATGCTGTGTGCTCATCTAAAAGCTTTTTCAGCTTCTGTATTTCATAGCTTATTTTACATGGTAAAATAGAATAATAATTTTTTTTTATTGTTTTGTTGAGATTTAAAACTGAAGTAAAAACAAAGGGCTGCAACTTCAAAGCATTATAAGATTTATCGACCTTTTTTTTTCCTAGGTAATACAAGAGATGAGAAGTATTTTCAAGAAGAATAATTCTTAGACAAATAATATGGAATAAAATATAAAAATATGATGTGGTATTTGCCTTGAGATGAAGTTTTATAGGCAGTCCTGACAAGTAGAAAGATGAAAGCTTCATTGAAAACTGCAAATGACATAAATAAGGCAAATATGGTGCAGCAAATGAATTGCAACGTCCAAATCAAATCATTTGAGTCTTGAAATTCGTGGGGTTTTTTTGCTGCCTTGCTCCAGACTTTGATATGGTGCAGCCAAAGCCAAAAACAAAATTTGGTTACCATCTAGTATTTCACAAGCTATTACTACTAAACAACCTAAAAGAATTATCACACATCATGTACAACAAGATTAGATTCCCCTTTCACCAGATTAATTAAGTGATCAAGGAAATGAAACCCTAATAATACACTGTTCCAAAATTACATCCTTTCATGATGGTAAATTGAAATACTACTTTTGGCAAGGGGAAGACAAATATATTTCACCAAACAAAACCAAACACACCTTTTAATGCATTGTGCAGGCATGTGAAGGGGAAAACTCCTTGGAGATTACTTCAAATGAATAACCAGGCTTCAAGTCAGCAATTAAATACAAGCTTCTTCCCCGATCAATAAGAGACAGCTGAATTGAATTGATGCGAGCAACGCCATAAGTCTCACCCTGCAAATCATCTAAGCACTCAAGCTGATATGGGCTCATAAGGGTATGATAGCCATGGGTGCTTCAGTGCCTCTGCTGCAGAAGGGCGCTTCTTTGGGTTTACTTCAAGCAAATGAGAAACAAAATCAATGAATCCCTGGTCCCCCATGGGCAACCGATGCCTCAAGGATGTCTTCTTCGGTATCAGATATTCTAGTCTGTTGGTCTCCTGAAGAATACAGGTGAATATGCGCTATTTCAAACTCAAAATGCATAAACATGAACAACATTTAAATTATGAAAGGAGAGGCTGGGACCATGGTAGCATGGGAAGCACTGCTAAAACAGTATTTAAAATAAACTACTTTTCTACAATAAACAAATAAATGTACCTGATTACGTTCATAAAGCATGTGATTCTTGGTAAAATACTTGTAGGTGTCGCGTCCTTTGGCAAGCATGTCTTGTTCAATAGGACCTATGATTCCAATTACCCTTGCAAGTAATGTTGCAGGTGAATCATTTTGGAAGAGAACCTACACAATTGTATCAAGTGAGTACGGATCACTAAATAACATATAAATTGAATAATAATAATAATAGTAGGTAAAGGGTTTAGGGTAAACAGAAAATTAGATAGGTAAAGGGAGGAGAAGGATTTATTTCTCCAAGAAATATGATGTCAAATACAGTGAAAATTTATTTTTTCCAGGAAGATCAACTAAACAAATTAATCTTAGTTCTCAGTCAAACAAGCCAAATAACTTGCAGCAATACATGGATTAGAGTCTAAATCTTAGTAATAGTTTGTGGTCAAGCTTGAGACAATCTACTTGACAAAAGGTAATTGTTTCACTGGGACAACTTAATATGCTAGTCCTAATAATTGGATCAGAGACTTACCAATCAGACTAACTGATATTTAATCTATTCAACACTTAAGGATGAGGACATCACCATGAAATTACAAAGAGATCATAGAATTCTACTAGAATTTACGTTCTACAGAAAAGTCAGTTGAAAACAAAATCAATGTTCAGTCAAACTTCTTTTTCCATTGCATCTAATGATTTGTTCAAATGCATAATATTTCCAGTTCTTTTGCCTACAATACTTGGAAAGCAAGATAAAAGAGAACATCAAGAAGTTTACAAGCATAACTGCTTTTTCCTACATAACATCCCACAGCCCAGCTTCAAAGGAAGCAAATAATATTACAATATGCAAAAGACCAATACTTACATTGCCAGTACACAGTTCAGCCAAGATGCACCCAAGTGACCAAACATCAATCTTCTTATCATATGGAAGTCCTAGGATAACCTCTGGTGCACGATAGGACCTGGATTGAACATAAGAACATAGATGATCTGTCTCAAAACAACTGCTCCCAAGATCAATGACCTTCACCTCACATCTACTATAGCTTTTTACTAATATATTTTCTGGCTTGAGATCACAATGTATTAGGCCAAGGCCATGCAGAAACTGGAGAGCCTCCAAACACTGAATGGTAATTGACTGCACAGAAGAAATATAGAGAAGATTACAAAATAGAGACAAAGCTTAGATGTGCTTTTGATGCACAAAGCTTTTGACCAACCTGCAATCTCGGCATTGTGAAGTAAACCTCTCCACCTGATTCCCGATTAAATTTATGAAACTCATATAAGTTTGCCTTCAGAAGTTCACAGACTATTAGCAAATGCTCCTGAAAATAAAGAAGAGTTAGGTCCAACCAATTTCATCATAGGCTGCCATCCACGTACAGCATATGAAGCATTAATCAGCAGATAAACTTCTAATCTCACCAGCAGACAAATTTTATGCTGAACATGACAACTTTATATCTAAAAAGAAAAGCCATTTTGCCTCTAAGAGCCAGGCAAGTACAGAAAAAAGCCCCATTAATTGTATTTACCAATAGAAAGATACAAGAACTGGGACAACACAAAATTCAAAACATTGGGAACTTATAAAGATTCCACCAACAGTAACACTTAAACAAATAAAAAAAAAAGAAGAAAAGAAAAGAAATACACAGTATTTGTTAATGAAGAAACATAAAAGCGGTAGGAACATTAAATGAAAACAGAACAAGGAAAGAGATAGTACATTGCCAGGCTTTACTTACTCGGTAGTAAAAGTAATCATACAATCGGAGAATATGGTGCTTATCTGCTGGATCATGTTTATTAACATACTTGAGAAGCTTAATCTCATCAAGGCTTTGATCAAAGAAATCCTTGTTGTTCTTTATGATTTTCACACAGACATCCATTCCTGTGTGCAGATCATGTGCTTGTATAGCTTTACTAAAGGCAGCTGATCCAAGATACTCAGTAACATGATAGCGGCCTGCTATAACAGAATTCAAAACCACATGGAAATTCTTGTCCTCCTCAAATCCAGTTCTGAGAAGCAAGAAGAACTTATGTAAGGAAATCTATCTGTTGGCAAGAGCTCTATAACTGGTAGCAAAGTAAAAACTTTTTTATATGAAAGAAAAGCTATCAGGCAAGTACAAAAGGTTTTTCAGCCAGGAAAAAAAAAAAAAAAAAAAAAAAAAAAAGGGTAGCATGGCTTACCAACCTCAATGAGAGTTTGTATACTACCATAGAGGCTCAAAAATACTTCATAAGGAGAAAACAACCAAGAGAGAATGAACAAAGAACATTTATACAACAGAAAAAGTTTTAAAAATTGTTAGCACCAGTGAATGAACAGAAGATGCATTACAGTAGGGATTTGTTGCTAAGATAATACATGCCTGTTTTTCCTATGCACAATCTTGAGGTTGAACGTCTCAAATTCCTCCTCCTGTGCTTTAATTTGTCTCACTTGCTCTTGGACAGCTGCAGCCTCTTCATCCTCAAGTGATGCCCCGGGATCCTCTTCCCTTACACCACTAGTTTTCTCATCCTCTTCTTTCTTCGTCTGCTCCCGTTCACCATAACCATAATTAGAGAGAGTTGAAGGACTAGAATTTGCTGATCTTACAGCATTGGCATTGTTTTCATCCCTAGAACTTTTGACAGTAGAAGAATCACTGCTTTTCCGTCTCCAAGTAGCAAGCATATCATCAGACCCCACCAAAGCATTCAAGCATTCATCATGTTCATCTCCAGCAGCATTGTTACTTGACCATAGAGACTTACTAGAGCCTGCCTGCACCAACTGCCCCTCTCTTAGTGGTGGAGGAAATGAAAATCCCCCATCTGCAAGATTCTTCACCTGGGGCAAGCTACCTTTATCATTCCCAATAACATACTTATTGGAATCATTTTTGGCAGTTTTCCTTTTATCCCTGATCGACTTATCAATATATTTCCTGTCTGTTTCATGATGACTTTGTCTGGACCCTCCAACAGCAACATCATTATCATGAAAATATTCTAAATCCCCTTCACTACTACCTCCAACCAAGCTTTCACGTACTTCACTACCAATATCAGCAGCATCACTGTTGATCCCCACACCAATAGACCTAACTGAACCATGCTGATCATCATCTAGACAGATATCATCTAGCCGAGATCTCCCATGCTCATTGAGAACTTTTCCATCCCCTAGCATGATAAGTTCATTTGTTTGTGTGACAAATCCCTGCCAAACAGGTTCAGCACGCATCAAATTCAACTCCTCTTCATCCATTAACTGTCCATCATACTGAGCAATTAAATCATTCTCATGAGTCCTCCCATACATTTCAGTTATGGACAGCCCTACAGGATCATCTGAAGCTGCCACAGGTTCAACATTCTTTGCCTGGAAATATTGTTCACCAGAGAAGTAGGAATCCTCCTCCGCAAATGATTGATCATCATCTTCATCCTTGGTTTGACCTCTTTCTTGTGGATCTGGAACGCTCCCATGCCCAGTTCCCTTTTCGTTGTCACTAGGATAATCAATTTCATGAGCCAAAAACCAGGCCTCGTCCTCAATGGGTTGCCTCATGTATCCAACGTCATCATCATCATCGTATTCATCAGAGTCCCAATACTCATTTGGGTAATCAACAGATTCACTTAATCCATCACCAACAGTAGCAAACCCGGAAACCAGATCAGATGCATCTTCTGCAATACCCTGACTCACAGAAAGCCAACTGCCCCCAGCAGGCCTTTTTCCACCTGGATCATCATATGAAAGATTCAAGCCTACTCAGCAAAGTTATAAGAGAAATAACTATCTTCTCTAAAATTAATAACAAATAATAATAATGAAAAGATCATTCATAGTGATTAAGTTTATAGACTTAAGGCCAGACAGACAGCTAAGCATCCGTCCCAAGGCAACCAGAGAATGGTACAAGTTGAAATCATTTTATCAAGTATGCAACATCAAACTTGAAAACTAGAGAAGAGATAACCGCTTAAATTATAGCCAGTACCAGCTTGGGATGACAATAAATACATTAAATCAGTAAAAGATGCTTAAAAGCACCTCAGTCGTTCATGTAGGAAGATGTGACTCTAATGAGCAGGACCTGATTCATTCAAACCATACAACAAACCAGCAAGGTATCAAGCATGAGTCAGGATGACTTGAAATAAGTTTGACAGAGACTGAAGACAATAATGTGGAATCTGAATAAGGAGTTACCAAATGAATAGCATCATAAATCCAAAGAAGCAAACAAAGGGCAGTTATCAATTTGTAACACATTTCAGATTTCTCAAATAATTTTACAATGCAAACTAGGGGCATAAGTAATTACCTACTCAAGCTTCACTCAATGAATATTTGAACGTGATTCATTGAATTATCAAATTGAGCTTGAGCTTTTAATACTTTGGTTTGGGTGAAGTGCCTCTTGAGCCTAACAAGCTTTTGAATTTTCTAATATTTGATATAAGGAAATATAGCATAATTTCTCTTAGCAAAAAACCCAAGCCTCTTTTAAGCTTCCTATCCGGTTGATGATAATGAAGCTTCATCTAAGTCAAGCATAACTAGCTTGAGTGTTTAAGCCAAATCCAAGTACAAGAAATATAGAGCAAAGACCCAAGTTTTCAATTGAGCTGAGCTCAAGCCTAAGACAGCAACACTGTATCAGCTCTCTTTGGCTGATCACACCCCTATCCAAACCACAAATTAAATATCAATTGATTCGGTACTTAGGCAAATTTGGAACCTGCACTAGTTAAAAACACATACTATCAAATCTTATTTTCTTGGTTCTATGTACTTCTGCATTCTCTTTCAACTAAACAATTATTCTGTTACTTTCCTGATTTTCTGGTTTTATGTATTTTTAATTTTGATTTTAACTGAACATATATTCTAAACTTCAAAACTTTTGCAGTTATCGCTACTTCTTGATGCATAAGTTCAAACTTTAAGACAATCTATTGGGCAATTTGGCTTTTATTTCAGGACCAAGAGTTACTAGGGGGTCTCTTTAAAGCAATTTTCCCCATGTATCAAGTTACTGTAGGACTAAAATCAGCAGGATCTTATACACATTCATAGCTCCTTGGAATTAAAGCAACCACTTTCAGCCTCATGGTTTCTGCCCCTTGTGGTCAAGCACGAAAACCTGTATTTCCAGGATTCCTCATAATTACTATCCACTTTCCCCAAAACTCCCCCTCTAACGAACTAAATGAATTAGTATATAAATTAACTGAAAAATGGTTAAGAAATATTAATAAAGCACTACACCTAATTTGGATCATGTTAAGCACCATTAGGTGCAAAAAACGAGACATTAGATGAGAGACATGAGTATCTATCCTTTCAGTTGACAAGTTAGAAGTAATTTGAAACTTACAACGCACTTTAAATTTTCTCCGGGAAACTTTCCCACAAATTTATAATATCAATTAGCTATAATATCATCCCATTTTATTACATTTGAGCACAAATTCACATTAGCCACTACCCCATATACCAGTAAGTTCCTAAAATTAGAAGTTTCTCATCAGCTCACAATCCCGAACCTCCTGTATTACAAACCTAACTGACCAAATAATTAACTCTGCCCTTTCGTGATGAGGACTATGTTCTATTGTTCTCCAAAGTTATTCTTACTCTATTAAAAGTTTTAAACATGATGTTTCAATAAATGAGGAAGTAAAAACGTTTGATCCCACCATCAACACTGCATACTTTTACACTGGGGACTACCAAGACTACTTACCATTTAATTTAGTAATTTTCAAAGGGCAGGATCAGTAGTAACTTAATCATTCCAGCATTCATCCACAACTCCAAATTGAACTCCTCTCAAACTATTACAAACCAGATGCCAAATTAAAACATTCCACCATGTTGTTTTAACATATTTTAAACAGTTCCACCTTGAGGGCAAGCTGTCTTTATGCTATTTCTTTCTTTACTTTTTACTTCTCTAGTTACGCCTCACTTCAAGATCAACTATACCAGAAAACTTTGAGATAAGAAGTAGAAAAGTAAGAGTGATTTCAAAGTGTACAACGAGCACAGATAATACTTCCCATTTGAGTTTTTCTGAGAGGCCCTTAGAATGTGGGTTTAATCTAACTTTTTCCTTTTACAGAAACGTTTAACCTACCTCCCAACTTCTTACTTTTGTAAGGACCAAAAAAAGCACTTGCCAGCTGAAAAATGGCAAACCTACAGAGATTTTGTTTTTCAAATTCATGTATGGCCAAGAATCAATTTCAACCATAAGAGACGTATCCAAAACACATAACTTTCATAGCTCACCAGCAACAGCAAGGCATTGCCATTATTTGCAATCATTAGTTTAAAGAAAAAAAAATAGGAGAGCAGACGTCATCAATTTTATTTAAAAAGAAAAAAAAACTTTAAAAAAAATACTGAACTAACCTGACGAGTTTATTTCTTGCCCAATAGGAACGTCTAAAAATGACCCTATAAGGAAGGTATTGTCAGCAGCAGTGAGCTGTGCACCTGGGCCATCACGCTCATATTTTTCCTCCCAATTAATATTTAATGACTTCTCCTCTGACTTAAGTTTAACCGGTGGCAGCCTAGGAAACTCTTCCTTTGGATTATCAGCTGCTAAAGAGAAGTTCAACCCACTAATACCCTTTTGCTCAGAATTTCCTTGGGACTTCCCAAAGAATAAAGCTCTTCCAACCTCATCCACCTGTTCTTTAATCGCATCTGCTTTCTTCTTTCCTTCTCTCTTGTCTGATCCACTAGCAGCATCATAACTGATTGAGACATCACCCTTGGGGAAGGGAAAAACAGTCTTGACAGAACAATCTTTCCATACCTCTGAAGATGAACTAGCCGGCTCCTCGTTTCTCGACCATGTGTTGTTATCGGAAAAGTTTTCCTTAAAGTATGAACTGCTAGTCTTAAACTGCTGATCTAGCTCCTTAGCTTCACTGGTGCGGATCTTGTCATACTTAGAATCTACATTAGTTTTGCTAGTATTTCCAAGCCATGCTGTTTTCATTTCACCGGAATAGACAATCTCTTCTCCAGACTTGACATTTGCCTTATCAGTATCAGGAGCTTCAGTTTTACGATATCTTGACTGATCTGGTATCTCTAGCTCTGGAAAGCTAGTGCTACTAACAAAACCATCAATTTTATACAGATCAGGACCATTGCTAGGATTGAAGTTCCATGGCTGCAAATTGATTGCATTATCCTCTGAACTTTTAGAGAAAGCAAAACTCTTATCGCTTGTCACTTTTCCTTCATTAGGTTTATTACGCTCCCCAGTCGAAGCAGCATTTCTCCATTTGCTTTCAGACCCGTTTCTGCCCGCCCCACATTCAATCTCTTTCACTATAAGTTCCTTAGACACTTCAGCATCATTCCGAGAACCTGAGCCATGACTTTCACCAACTGTTTTCTTCCCATTTTCTTCTTCTAGTACCTTGCCAGAGTCTATCTCATCAAGGGTAAGTTTCTGAAGGAATCCATTCAAATCAGGGCGATTACCGAGCTCACTTCGCAAAGCTGCCTCAGCTCTTGTGAAGCGATTTCTCCTCAGAAAGTCCAGAATCACATCTACTGAGCTAGGTTCTGTCATTATGAAATGCTATAGATCTAGATACAGGTACTAGAAGCAAGAATCCACCAAACCTGATTATCCATAAAATAGAAACAAACAGTTTATTTATATACAGTAAAAAAGGAAGTGCAACAAATGTGAGCTTTGGACAGTCTTGTCAGTGCAAGAAATCAATTTTAGAGAAGAATAATTAATTAAATTTGAACCGTTTACATTTCCCCTGTCCTCTGAATCCAAATATAGAAAAACCGATCAAAAAAACTAAAAGATAGAACCAGATTTAACCAACTTTAAATGTTCGAAAAATTGTTTAATTTACACAGTATTGATTTCCTAACCGTCAATACCTCTTGCCCTAACTATAATCACTAAGAAAGTACAAATCTAAAATTCACATTTTCCATTCTTTTCTTTACCTTTTTTTCTTGTTTCTATGCACTGAAGAGTTAAAGCCTTCTATTTAATGTTCCTTTTTAAAAATCCCCCTATCTCCAAGAACACATTCCATTTCAAATTGGTGCATTATACCAGAAATGAAAGAGAAAAAGAAACCCTAGAGAAATTCCCAACCTCGTGAATCAAATCGAGGGGTAACAAGATCCAGAGGTCCGACCAAAAACCCTAGAAATTTCCAAAACAACCTTAAAAAAGAACACTGAGATTCAGATTCTAATGAGGGAGGCAGAAACCGAACAAGAGATTAGAAAGAAGAAAAAAGAAAAAAAATACTTACAGATCGAAGAAGAGGAGGAGCAGCAACGCCAATCTCTGCTGTCGCCTTTGGATTCCATAGCC
This sequence comes from Corchorus capsularis, assembly GCA_001974805.1. NCBI lineage: Eukaryota > Viridiplantae > Streptophyta > Magnoliopsida > Malvales > Malvaceae > Corchorus > Corchorus capsularis. The sequence continues at coordinate 21,064 of AWWV01012961.1, forward strand.
ACACTCCAGATGAAAAACTACAAATGCTTTACAAACAAATTTTACATTCAGATTTTTCTTCTTGTCCGCCCTTTCTTCTATTTTTACTTTCCTTTTTTTTTTTCCTTTTTGGTTTCTCTATTCAGGTAGGGATATTCCTTTGTTAAATGTTAATAGTCTCTACTCTCTTGGTTTCGGCCTGCAATTTCTACTCGGCCTCGGGCCTGGCAGGGGCATATAGGACTGGGAGCTAAAAAATTTAAAATATAACAAAGATAAAAAGTTTTCCATAATAATAAAATTAAATTATTGTAAATTGTAAATAAATAAATATACCAACTAATAAAAAGAATTTTGGCCAAAAGAAACTAATAAAAATAAAAAGGATAATAATGAGTGCTGAGATGATATGATAATAATCAAAGTTTTTTTTTTCCTTTTGGCCGGATAATCAATATATTCAATTGTGCTATGATTTATTATTTAAGTTATAATTATAATTAAACAAGTGGGGTTGCCCCGCGCTTCACGGCAGGATTTTGCATTGCCTTTGTAGTGTATTTTTCACGGGTTTTTTTGATGTATTTGTGGATCAATTTTTTATTTTAACATTCATATCAAAGTCATTCTAAATGAAATTCACTTTTTCTCACTTACGCAATTTTTTGAGAGTTTTATTCGCTATTGAGCAACAAAGACACTGGCTCCTCAACATATAACTTAGATTTCAATACAGGAAACTGAGGACACTCGCCTCCTTGCAATGTAACTTAGATTTTAATAAAGGAAACTGATTTCATCCATTACAAATAAATATAAGTTTCATTACATATAATCCTATTTGTATAAAATATCAAAATCATAAAACCAACAATATGCTGTGTTTTCCATTTCTGCTATGTATTTTCTTTTCAAATCATTCCTCCTTATAACTTTCAAAATATAGATTCCTTCATTGTTTTGCGTTATTGTTGAATTGAGAATTATTTCAAGTATGAGAACATGCAAATACCCCCATTATATTGTGTAGGTTCGATGATTATCACCTGTTTGAAGTGCAAGCTTTTTGCCATTAAGTACGCCTCAGCTGTTGAGAGCCTTGTCTCAGTGATCACTATCATTGGTGGTTTATAAACTCCTAGTATGTTGTGAATTCAATTGGCTCTTTGAATGGCAAAGTTGCAAATGGGTGGTTGCTTATGTTTCCCGGCGTTCCAAATAGCATGTGACAATTATAAGAATATGTTCCGATTAACAGTCTTGATGTTGTTTTGATCTGAAGTTGGGCTTGGAGTATGTTCTTAGCTTCCAACTTGTGAGCCTCTTTCTGATTACCTTCAAAAGTGTAACTGTTCTCAATCACTTCCAATTGGATGATTTCAGTGCCAGGACTAAACGTCTCAAGCATAGGATGGGAAGCAATTCCTTGACTGCAAAATGTTTTTATTATATGAGGTTCCTGTAGTTTCATCATGACTTAACACAGTTAAACAAATAGTTTGGCTAATGAGCCCCCATGAGCACCCGTGAAGAGCCAATAATTACGTCATCTCAATTAGAATAATTAATATTTTAATTAGATTAATTAATATATTGATTCCATAAGTGAAGTTATGATTAATTCCAACAAACCTTATCACAATTAATGAATTAAACAAACTATTTGGCTAATGGGTGACCTAGGGGAAACCGTGAAGAGCCAATTATTATCCCCAATATCAATCAATCTCTACGCTCCTCATCTGAATTGGAATAATGAATATTTTAAGGGTCTAATCATCTCAATTGAAATCATTAGTATATTAATTTAGATAAATTAATATATTAATTCCATAAATGAAGTTATTAATTCTATCAAACCTTATCACAATTAAACAAACGGTTTGACTAATAGGTATCCCAGGGGCACTCGTGGAGAGTCGGTTATTATTTTGAAGTTTGTGCTAAAAGAAAGTAACCTAAATGTTGTAATAAGACAATAATACCCTTGTAATAATTATGTGTTTAGCCTTGAATTATAATATTTATTGATTTTAAGGGTCTCATCATCCTAATTGGAATAATTAATATCTTAATTTAGATTAAGTGATATATTAATTTCATAAGTGAAGTTATCAATTCTACCAGACTTTAACACAGTTAAACAAACAGTTTGGCTACTGAGTTATAGGGGCACCTGTGAAGAGCCAATTATTTCACCATCTCAATTAAAATAATTAATATTTTATTTAGATAAATTAATATATTGATTCCATAAGTGAAGTTATAATTAATTCCATCAAAGTTTATCAGAATTAAACAAACTGTTTGGCTAATGGGTGCTCAGGGTCACTCGTGAAAAGCCAATTATTATCCTCAATATCAATCAATTTCTACGTTTCTCACCATCTGAATTGGAAGAATGAATGTTTAATTTTAAGGGTCTCATCATCTCAACTAGAGTAATTAATATTTTTATTTACATAAATTAATATATTAATTCCATAAATGAAGTTATTATTTCTACCAAACTTTATCACGATTAAACAAACAGTTTGGCTATCCCAGGGGCACTCGTGGAGAGTCGGTTATTATTTTGAAGTTTGTGCTAAAAGAAAGTCTCCTAAATGTTGTAATAAGACAATAATACCCTTGTAATAATTATGTGTTTAGCCTTGAATTATAATATTTATTGATTTTAAGGGTCTCATCATCCTAATTGGAATAATTAATATTTTAATCTAGATAAATTAATATATTAATTTTATAAATTAATATATTGATTCCATAAGTGAAGTTATAATTAATTCAACCAAATCATATCACAATTTAACAAACTATTTGCTAATGGGTGCATCAGGGGCACCCGTGAACAGACAATTATTATCCCAATATCAATCAGTTTCTACGATCCTCACCATCTAAATTGGAATAATTAATATTTTAAGGGTCTAATAATCTCAATTGGAATAATTAGTATTTTAATTTATATAAATTAATATATTAATTCCATAAATGAAGTTATTAATTCTACCAAACCTTATCATAATTAAACAAACGGTTTGGCTAATAGGTATCCTATGGGCAACCTTGGAGAGCCTGTTATTATTTTGAAGTTTGTGCTAAAAATATGTCTCCTAATTGTTGTAATAAGACAATAATGCCCATGTAATAATTATTGTTTAGCCTTAAATTATAATATTTATTGATTTTAAGGATCTCATAATTTCGATTGAAATAGTTAATATTTTAATTCAAATAAATTAATATATTAATTTCATATAAGTGAGGTTATTATTTCTACCAAACCATAAAACAGTTAAACAAACAGTTTGGCTAATGGGTGCCCAGGAACACCTATGAAGAGCCAATTATTACACTATCTCAATTGGAGTAATTAATATTTTAATTAGATAAATTAATAGATTGATTCGATAAGTGAAGTTATAATTAATTCCACCAAATCTTATCATAGATAAAGAAACTGTTTGGCTAATGGGTGCCCAAGGTCACCCGTGAAGAGCCCATTATTATCCTAATATCAATCAATTTCTATGCTCCTCACCATCTGAATTGGAATAATGAATATGGAATTTTAAGGGTCTCATCATCTTAATTGGAGTAATTATTATTTTTATTTAGATAAATTAATATGTTAATTTCATAAATGAAGTTATTATTTCTACCAAACTTTATCACAATTAAACTAACGATTTGGCTAGTGAGGACCCCATGGGCACCCGTGAAGAGCCAATATTATTATTTTGAAATTTGACCTAAAAGTATGTCTCCTAATTATTGTAAGACAATAATATCCCTCTAATAATTATTTTTTAGCCTTGAATTGTAATATTTATTGATTTTAAGTCTCAATTGGAATAATTAATAATTTAATCTAGATAAATTAATATATTAATTTCATAAGTTAATATATTGATTCCATAAGTAAAATTATAAATAATTCAACCAAACCTTATTACAATTAAACAAACTATTGGGCTTATGGGTGTGCTAGGGGCACCCGTGAAGAGCCAATTATTATCCCCAATATCAATCAATTTCTACGATCCTCACCATCTAAATTAGAATAATAAATATTTTAAGGGTCATCATCTCGGTTGGAATAATTATTATTTTAATTTAGATAAATTAATTCCATAAAAGAAGTCATTAATTCTACCAAACCTTATCACAATTAAACAAACAGTTTGGCTAATGGGTATCCCAGGGGCACCCGTGGAGAGCCGGTTATTATTTTGAAGTTTGTTCTAAAAGTATGTCTCCTAAATGTTGTAATCAGACAATAATACCCATGTTATAATTGTTGTTTAGCCTTAAATTATAATGTTTATTGATTTTAAGGGTCATCCCAATTGGAATAATTAATATTTTAATTTAGATAAATTAATATATTTATTTCGTAAGTAAAATTATTAATTCTACCAAATCTCAACACATTTAAGCAAACAATTTGGCTAACGGGTGCCCAGAGGCATATGTGAAGAGCCAATTATTTCACCATCGCAATTGGAATAATTAATATTTTAATTATATAAATTAGTATATTGATTTAATAAGTGAAGTTGTAATTAATTCCATCAATCCTTATCACAATTAAACAAATTGTTTTTGTCTAATAGGTGCCCAAAGTCACCCGTGAAGAGCCAGTTATTATTCCCAATATCAATCAATTTCTATGCTCCTCACCATCTAAATTGGAATAGTGAATATTTAATTTTAAGGGTCTCATCATCTCAAGTGGAGTAATTAATTTTTTTATTTAGCTAAATTAATATATTATTAATTCCATAATTGGAGTTATTATTTCTACCAAGTTTTATCACAATTAAACAAACGGTTTGACAAATTGATATTCCATAGGCACCCATGAAGAGCCGATTATTATTTTGAAGTTTGTCCTAAAAGTATGTCTCCTAATTACTGTAAGACAATAATACCCTTATAATAATTATTGTTTAGCACTGAATTATAATATTTATTGATTTTAAGTCTCAATTGGAATAATTAATATTTTAATCTAGATAAATTAATATATTAATGTCATAAGTTAATATATTGATTCTATAAGTGAAGTTATAATTTATCACAATTAAACAAACTATTTAGCTAATGGGTGCCCAGGGGCACCCGTGAAGAGCCAATTATTATTCGTAATATCAATCAATTTCTACGACCTCACCATCTGAATTGGAATAATGAATATTTTAAGGGTCTCACCATCTCAATTGGAATAATTAATATTTAAATCTAGATAAATTAATATATTAATTTCATAAGTTAATATATTGATTCCATAAGTGAAGTTATAATTAATTTCAACCAAACCTTATCACAATTAAACAAACTATTTGGCTAATGGGTGCTTAGGGGCACCCGTGAAGAGCCAATTATTATCTGATATCAATCAATTTCTACGATACTCACCTTCTGAATTGGGATAATGAATATTTTAAGGGTCTCACCATCTCAATTGGAATAATTATTATTTTAATTAAGATAAATTAATATATCAATTCCATAAAGAAGTTATTAGTTATACCAAACTTTATCTCAATTAAACAAACGGTTTGGTTAATAAGTATCCCAGGGGCACCCGTGGAGAGGCGGTTATTATTTTGAAGTTTGTGCTGAGAGTTTGTATCCTAAATGTTGTAATAAGACAATAATATCCCTGTTATAATTATTATTCAGCCTTAAATTATAATATTTATTGATTTTAAGGGTCTCATTATCCTAATTGGAATAATTAATATTTTAATTTAGATAAATTAATATACTAATTTCGTAAGTGAAGTTATTAATTCTACCAAACCTTAACACAGTTAAACAAACAATTTGACTAATGGGTGTCAGGGCACCCGTGAAGAGCCAATTATTTCACCATCTCAATTGAAATAATTAATATTTTTAATTAGATAAATTAGTATATTGATTCCATAAGTGAAGTTGTAATTAATTCCACCAATTTTTATCACAATTAAACAAATTGTTTGTATAATGGGTGCCCAAAATTTCACTCAATTTCTATGCTCCGCACCATCTGAATTGGAATAATGAATATTTAATTTTAAGGGTCTCATCATCTCAAATGGAGTAGTTAAAATTTTTATTTAGATAAATTATATTAATTCCATGAATCAAGTTATTATATTTACAAAACTTTATCACAATTAAACAAACAGTTTGACTAATGGATATTCCATGGGCACTCGTGAAGATCCGATTATTATTTTGAAGTTTGCCCTAAGAGTATGTCTCCTAATTAGTGTAAAACAATAATACCCTTATAATAATTATTGTTTAGCCTTGAATTATATTTATTGATTCTATGTCTTAACTGGAATAATTAAATATTTTATTCTAGATAAATTAATATAGTAATTTCATAATTTAATATATTGATTGCATAAGTAAAGTTATAATTAATTAAACTAAAGCTTATCACAATTAAATAAATTATTTGGCTAATACGAAGAGCCCATTATTATCCCCAATATCATTCAATTTCTACGATCCTCACCATCTGAATTAGAATAATGAACATTTTAAGGGTCTCACCATCTCAATTGGGATAATTAATATTTTAATTTAGATAAATTAATATATTAATTTCATAAAAGAAGTTATTAATTCTACCAAACTTTATCACAATTAAACAAACGTTTTGGTTAATGGGTATCCCATGAGCACCCGTGCAGAGCCGGTTATTATTTTCAAGTTTGTGCTAAAAGTATATGTCCTAAATGTTGCAATAAGACAATAATCCCCTGTAATAATTATTGTTTAGTCTTAAATTATAATATTTATTGATTTGAAGGGCCTGTTGACTTCATGTGTTTTTGATGATAACAAAACATTCTATTTAGTGTGACTAATCAAGCTATCTAGTGTGCGGTGTTTAATTGAGCAATATACTTAATGTACGGTTATGGCCAAACCAATCCACATGAAACTCATTAGCACAGAGGAAGCATACTATGATTAAAGCCCTTATGGAAAGCTCAAGTCAAGAAGGATTGATGAAGACTTAGCTCAGCACATCAAGGTAGAAGTAGAAGCTACAAGTTATTGTAGATAAGGTATTCAGCAGAAGGATGTATTAGTGCCAACAATGTGGAAGGTGAATTTAGTGGGACTAATACCAGAAGCAAAAGTCAATACTAGAAGCAAGAATTAGTGCCCATAATAAGAAGCATCAGTTTAGTGGGACTACCAGACATCAACAACAAGTCAGATCTTACCAAACGATAAATAAAGTCAACTACAACGGCTATAATTCAAATGGAACTTTCAACGCCATGAATTGACAGATTTGAAGGATTTGGAATTGATAAAGAATATGATCGTTGGAAGCAAATCTAAGTATTTAAGGAAACAAATTGACAGATTTGAGGGATTTGCATTTAATAAGGAGAAGACCGTTGGAGGCAGATTTGACTATATAAAGACTCAAGAAAAAGAACAGAATAGACAACAAGAAATACAACCAAGAAGCACTACACTCAACTTTTTCATACTGCTTGGTTTTTTGCAAGATCACTCTAAACTCTATTCATTGTAAATCTTGCCTGAACTTAACCTTGAACCTACTCAGTGTATCTAGATCATATAGGATCACTCTACACACTCTTCAAACTATATCCTTGATTGTAAACAGTGCGGGGAGCACTTGTTCTAAGCTTGGGGAAAGCTTAGGTTATTGATCAGTGCGGGGAGCACTTGTTTGAGCTTGGGGAAAGCTCTGTGTTGTCAAGCTTGGGGAAAACTTGGTAGCTGTAACGGCTTGGTGTAGGCGCGTAACTACATCGGATTAGTGGATTGGTTGAAATCCTTGGTGGGGAACCAAGGTAGAGGACGTAGGTCAGGAGGACCGAACCTCTATAAATTGCTGTGCACTGATAAGATATCTCTAATCCCTTTTAGTTACTCTGCATTAAAGCTTTCATTGCATGCCATCGTCTATTCCTTAACCTCTCTGCTATTTATCTGTTTCCATATTGCACTTGTTCCTTTATCTGTTCTGCATATCTGAATTAGTCGCAATATTGTTCTATTTTCTTTTATTCCCACTAATTTTGTCATATATATTGGTCGCACTAACTTTCTGTTTTGCAGAAGAGTTAGTAAGTTCTTCAAAGTTTTAAAAGTCTGCTATTCACCCCCCTCTAGCAACTCATACGGGACCAACAATTGGTATCAGAGCCTATCTCTTGATCAACAGGACTAATATCCTCAAGAGAGATCCACTATGGCTACTGGACAATCATCATCATTAAATGTTGCAAACACAATCGTAGAGGGACAGTCCACTCACAGACCTCCTCTGTTTGATGGGACTAACTACCAATGCTGGAAGAACAGAATGTCTATCTACATGCGAGCTTATGATCTAGAAATGTGGGAAGTGACCATGAATGGTCCCTTTACTCCCCAAGAAGATGCAGAGAAGAAGCTCGTTGACAAAGAAATGAGTAAATGGTCGGCTGATGATATCAGAAAATATCAAATAAATTACAAGGCCATCAACACTCTACATTGTGCTCTCAATGTTTCTGAGTACAATAGAGTCTCCACCTGTGAAACGGCAAAAGAGATTTGGGACAAGCTTCAAGTCACACATGAAGGAACATCCCAAGTAAAGGAATCCAAGATCAATCTGCTCACACTGGATTATGAATCTTTCAGAATGGATTCTAGTGAGACTATAACAGAAATGTATGACAGATTTGTTGCCATCATTAATCAGCTGAAACAGTTGGGAAAGTCTTATCCAGAAGATGAACTAGTGAGAAAATTGCTTAGAGCACTTCCAAAATCATGGAAGCCAAAAACTCTAGCAGTTTGGGAATGCAAAAATTTGAACACTACAACACTCGATGACATAATTGGCTCACTGCTCACTTATGAAAGAGATCTAAAGCATGATGAAGAACTTGACAAGAAGCAGAATGAGAAGAAAAGAGGACTTGCTCTCAAAGTCTCGGCTCTAGAAGAAGAAATAGAGCTGTTAACCATGGAAAAGAGTGATTACTCTGATGAGGATAATGACACTGTAATGCTGGTCAGAAAGTCTGGAAGACAAAGAGGAAGAAGGAATCAACTCATCAACGAAAGAAGCTTTGAAAGAGATAAATGTAGAAATGATGACTTCAAAGGAAACCAACTTAGATGCTATGGGTGTGGACAATCTGGTCACATCATGAATGATCGCCCACTCAACAAAAAGGAAGCTTCAAAGAAAAACAGAAAGAAAAAGAAGGCTATAGGTTGTGCCACTTGGTCAGATTATTCTGACTCAGATGGCAGTGAGACCAAACAAAAGGCAAAAGCCAACCTATGTCTCATGGCAGATGAAGAAGACTATGAGGTAAACTCTGATCTTTCTGAATTTTCTTTTGATGAATTGCAAAATGAATATGTGGAATTAATTGATGAATATAAAGAACTCTTTAAAATGTTTAAAAGTTTGAAGAAGAAAAACAAAGAATTAATGCTGAGTTTAGAATTTGTTAAAAAGAATCATGATAGCATGCTGAATAAGGTTGACATTTTAAATGCTGATCTAGATCATGCTAAAACTGAAAATGAGAGATTGCTAAAAGAAATCGATGATTTGAATAAGGAGAAAATTGCTGTCACTAATAACAACATAAAAACTGCTCAAACTAAAAATCACAAGCATTTTAGGCCTAGAATTATGAACTGCTATACCTGTGGCAGAAGAGGTCCCCAATCCTCTGAATGCTATCAGAAGGATGGGCACTCTTCCCGAACTAAATTAGTTTGGGTGTCTAAAGGTACATATGTTGTTGCTAACCCCCAAGGACCCATCAAAGTATGTGTATGCAGGTTGAGCAAGAGCAACAAGACTACTGTTTAAAGGCTCAACCGAAGGAAAAACAGCCTTGAAACCTGGACAGTGGCTGTTCTAAACACATGACAGGAGAAAGAAAGATGTTTCTAGAGTTTAAAATGAGAAATGGAGGAAACGTAAGGGAGGATTCAAGGAATTGGAACTATTGGAAAAGATTCTGCTCAAGATCACTCATGTTCTGTTTGTAACGGGACTAAAGCACAACTTACTAAGCATTAGTCAGCTTTGTGACAAGGGACACAGAGTATGTTTTAGCTCTCACTTATGTCAAGTTCTTAACATCAAAACAAATAAGCTCAGATTTGTTGATAAGAGGCACGTCTAGACCACTTGAGCTTTTGCATATAGACCTATTCGGTCCAATTGATGTCATCAGCAATGAGAGGTAAGTCCTATGGCTTTGTGATTGTTGATGATTACTCTAGATATACTTGGGTTTACTTTCTCAGTCATAAAGATGTTTTTGATGAGACTAATGCTACACCGAGAAAGGTAGTTGTTGATGATGATGATGCAGATGAAATTAGTGCGAGTATAAAATAGATGCAAATTGATGACACTAATCCAGTTCCAGAGGAAAAGGAGAGTCAAGAAGAACCTCCTATTGAAAGCTTACAGAGAGTAGAAGAACAGCATAATGGTATTCCAAGAGCTTGGAAACATGCAATGAATCACCTTATTGATCAGATCATTGGTGATCCTAAAGAAGGGTTGAGAACTAGAAGTGGCCTTAAAGAGACTTGTGAATTTGCAGCATTCATTTCACAAGTGGAACCAAAAACATTTGAAGAAGCAGAAAAGGAAGAAAGTTGAATGATAGCAATGCAGGAGGAGCCAAACCAGTTCGAGCGAAGTAAAGTTTGGACATTAGTGTCAAGACCTAAGGGTCACCCTATTGTTGGCACTAAATGGGTCTTCAGAAATAAGTTGGATGAATTTGGTAAAGTGGTAAGAAACAAAGCCCGACTGGTAGCCAAAGGCTATAACCAGGAGGAAGGCATTGATTATGATACTTTTGCTCCTATTGCCAGGTTAGAGGCTATTCGTCTTTTACTTGCTTTTGCTTGTCATTTGGACTTTAAATTATTTCAGATGGATGTGAAAAGTGCTTTCCTGAATGGCAACATTCAAGAAGAAGTGTATGTGGAACAATCTCCTGGTTTTGAAGATTTCAAAAATCCAAACCATGTTTTCAGATTGCATAAGGCTTTGTATGGACTCAAACAAGCTCCTAGAGCTTGGTATGAGAGACTATCGAAGTTCTTACTTCAAAAAGGTTTCACCAGAGGGAGTATCGACACTACACTGTTTCTAAAAAGGAAAGACACTAATCTGCTTGTTGTTCAGATCTACGTTGATGATATAATTTTTAGTGCCACTAATGAAAGTCTCTGTGAGTATTTTGCTAAGGAAATGCAGGGTGAATTCGAGATGAGCATGATGGGTGAGCTGACATTTTTTCTTGGACTTCAAATCAAACAATGTAAAGATGATATCTTCATCAATCAGGCCAAATACACTAAAGAGATGTTGAAGAAATTCAACATGCATGAAAGCAAGCCAATGAACACACCTATGGCTAGTGGGACTAAACTGGACTCAGATGAAAAATGTAAAGAAGTGAACCAGAAGCTCTACCGAGGTATGATTGGATCACTTCTATACTTAACTGCTAGCAGACCTGATATTCTTTTTAGTGTATGCTTATGTGCAAGATTTCAATCTTGCCCCAAAGAATCTCACATTTCTGCTGTCAAGAGAATTTTTAGGTATCTCTTAGGAACAACAAGTCTAGGCTTGTGGTATCCAAAAGGTACAAGCTTGGAACTTGTAGGATACTCTGATGCAGACTTTGCTGGTAGCAAGACTGATCGAAAGAGCACCAGTGGGACTTGCCAATTCCTTGGAAGCACGCTTGTCTCACGGTCATGTAAAAAGCAGAACTCAGTGGTATTATCAACTGTCGAGGCTGAGTATATAGCTGCACGAAGTTGCTGTGCTCAAATACTATGGATCAAGCAACAATTGAGAGACTTTGGAGTTGAAATAAGCAATGTGCCATTGTTGTGCGATAACACCAGTGCCATCAACATCACCAAGAACCCAGTTCAGCACTCACGCACCAAGCACATCGAGATAAAACATCACTTCATTCGAGACCATGCCCAAAGAGGTGATATCGAAATTAAATTTGTTGATACCTTGCATCAACTTGCTGACATATTTACTAAGCCACTGTGTGATGAGCATTTTAGTCGCATTAGAAATGAATTAGGGATGATAAATGCATGTCATGCGTGATCATGCATTATTCATTCAGAATTGACTATGGTTGCTCACACTAAAAATATGTTTGACAGTAGTGGGACTAAAATTCTTTCAAAACTGTCAGGATTTAATCCAGACACGTCAGCCCTTTATTAGCGGGTAGTTTCCCTCTTTATTATACTGTCAAATCTTTTTAAATTCAATTTTTGGAAAAACGATTTTTATTCAAATCATTTATTTTCCTTCTATTTTCCAAGATCTCCTTCCTTTTTAGAACTCTTCTCTTTCTATTATAAATTTATTTTCTCTCTAAAACTTTTTTCATTAATTCTGTTTTTGAGCAAACCCTAGTTTTATTCTCTCATATTTGCATCGGCACTCTGCATCTGCACGATTGCACTCCTCTGCTCTCGTTTCTTTTCTCGCTTAATACTCTATCAGAATAAGAATGGAAAATGGTCAGAGAATTCTTTACTAGTATCATCACTGATAAACGAGCTAATGGTGGAGATGATGAATTGTATGTCTATATATGTGGTCAAGAAGTTGTGATCACTACTGAGACCATTGGTCAGTTACTGAAAGTTGAATACTCTGAAGGTGATTCAAAGCCACCTAAGTAGTTTGATTACAATACGGCTTGGAGAGTTATCAGTGGGAAGAAAGAAAAGATGCCATCCAAAGAAAGTCAAAGAAAGCTGATTGAAAACTGATGTAAAGTTACTACATCACTTCATAGGTAACAATCTTTGGTTTAAGAAGGGTAGTCAGCATTATATCACAAAGGATGAGATCTGACTTCTCTACTGCATATGGAAGGGTATCAAAGTTAATCTTGCTCAGATTATTATCAATAAGATGAAGAAATAATTGCAGAATCAGAATACTCTTATGATGAGAACAACAAAGAAGATACTGAAAAATCTGCAAGTGAAAATGATGATGATCAAGATGGAGATGAATCTGAAAAGGAGGAAGATACTGCAAATGATAGGATTGAAGTAGAAAAATCTGGTAGTGAGTATGAAGCAGAATCCTCTGATGAAAGCGAGGAAGATACTCCTAAGGTTAAAACAGCCTCAAAGGGCAAGAAGACAGTTACCGCTGCTAAGGCTTCTACTCCCATTAGTAAAGATGGTCCAAGTACTCCGAACAAAAAGGAAAATGCTACTAGTGTCCCTACATCCACTGCTTCAGACAAGAGACGACCAAGAATGAATCATGCAAACGTAGAGGAAACTACAAGTACATCAGAGAAACCATCGTCCAAAAGATCAAAGAACGCATGATGACTCTGAACTTGGTTTTCTGATCTGAAAATGTTGATGTGAGCAAGAAGGAAGAACTTAGGAATCTTGCATGCATTTGCATTGGCATATTTTGTTTAGCATTACATTCTCATTGCACTTTTGCATTCTGAATATTTTTGGCACCTGCGTGTGCTTTGGATATTTGGATTTCTTTTTCTTTAATGGCACTATATGTGCCTTTGGTTTCTAATGTCTCTATCTTTCTTAGTGGGTGTTAACTATGGAGCTGAACCTTTCTTATATTATGGAATATTGCACCTTGTATTTGCTGCTACTAATCTTGTTTTGCAGAAAATTTTCAAACCCTTTTGTTGATTATGACAAAAAGGGGGAGAAAAATAAGGGCTTGAATTGAATTGTAGCTGCCTGAGTTAGTCAGAATACTACATGCCTGCGCTCTAATGAGACTACTTTTCAGCATGTTTTCTAGCATGGCATAAAGGAAACTTTATGACATGCGGAATGGGGTCGCAGGGGTTGAAGAATTGACTACTCAAAGGGGAGCTTCACAAACTTCAACGATTGGTATCAAATACTTCAATTGGTATCAATATATTTCTCAAACCTCCTCTAGCAATTAGTGGAACTAATATTATCATATTTTCTGATGCCACTAACTGCTCTGTTAGAATTGATTCTTGAGTTATATTCTATCTCTCTTTACTTCATGCTCTGATCTGTTACTTTTGAGATAGATACTGCTGGTTGATCATATTGTCTCACACTTGGTTAACTTTATTTGCTCTGATGATTCATTTTAACTAATGCTCTGAATTCTCTTTAGCTCTGATGCCTTTATTTCTGCTTTAGCATTTTTGCTCTGATCAATCTCACATGCTCTGAAGTTCTATTGCTCAGAATAGTTGCTTGAAGCAACTAGTGCATACACTCAGGGGGAGCTTGGTAAAAATCTTTAACTATTTATATCTTTTATTCATGTCACAACACTTCAATTCAAGGGGTGTTTTGTCATCATCAAAAAAGGGGGAGATTGTTGACTCCATGTGTTTTTGATGATAACAAAACATTCTATTTAGTGTGACTAATCAAGCTATCTAGTGTGCAGTGTTTAATTGAGCAGTATACTTAATGTACGGTTATGGCCAAACCAATCCACATGAAGCTCATTAGCACAGAGGAAGCATACTATGATTAAAGCCCTTATGGAAAGCTCAAGTCAAGAAGGATTGATGAAGACTTAGCTCAGCACATCAAGGTAGAAGCAGAAGCTACAAGTTACTGTAGATAAGGTATTCAGCAGAAGGATGTATTAGTGCCAACAATGTGGAAGGTGAATTTAGTGGGACTAATACCAGAAGCAAAAGTCAATACTAGAAGCAAGAATTAGTGCCCATAATAAGAAGCATCAGTTTAGTGGGACTACCAGACATCAACAGCAAGTCAGATCTTACCAAACGATAAATAAAGTCAACTACAACGGCTATAATTCAAATGGAACTTTCAACGCCATGAATTGACAGATTTGAAGGATTTGGAATTGATAAAGAATATGATCGTTGGAAGCAAATCTAAGTATTTAAGGAAACAAATTGACAGATTTGAGGGATTTGCATTTAATAAGGAGAAGACCGTTGGAGGCAGATTTGACTATATAAAGACTCAAGAAAAAGAACAGAAGAAACAAAAAGAAATACAACCAAGAAGCGCCACACGCAACTTTTTCATATTGCTTGGTTTTTTGCAAGATCACTCAAAACTCTATTCATTGTAAATCTTGCCTGAACTTAACCTTGAACCTACTCAGTGTATCTAGATCATATAGGATCACTCTACACACTCTTTAAACTATATCCTTAATTGTAAACAGTGCAGGGAGCACTTGTTCTAAGCTTGGGGAAAGCTTAGGTTTTTTATCAGTGCGGGGAGCACTTGTTTGAGCTTGGGGAAAGCTCTATCTTGTCAAGCTTGGGGAAAGCTTGGTTGCTGTAACGGCTTGGTGTAGGCGCGTAACTACATCGGATTAGTGGATTGGTTGAAATCCTTGGTGGGGAACCAAGGTAGAGGACGTAGGTCAGGAGGACCGAACCTCTATAAATTGCTGTGCACTGATAAGATATCTCTAATCCCTTTTAGTTACTCTGCATTAAAGCTTTCATTGCATGCCATCGTCTATTCCTTAACCTCTCTGCTATTTATCTGTTTCCATATTGCACTTGTTCCTTTATCTGTTCTGCATATCTGAATTTGTCGCAATATTGTTCTGTTTTCTTTTATTCCCACTAATTTTGTCATATATATTGGTCGCACTAACTTTCTGTTTTGCAGAAGAGTTAGTAAGTTCTTCAAAGTTTTAAAAGTCTGCTATTCACCCCCCTCTAGCAACTCATACGGGACCAACAGGGTCTCATCATCTCAATTAGAATAATGAATATTTTAATTTAGACCCAAATTTTAACACGGTTATACAAACGGTTAGGCTGATGGGTGCCCAGGGGCTCCCGTGAAGAGCCAATTATTGGGCACCCGTGAAGAGCCAATTATTAGACCATCTCAATTGGAATAATTAATATTTTAATTAGATAAATTAATAGATTGATTACATAAGTGAATTATAATTAATTCCACCAAGGCTTATCTAATTAAACAAATTGTTTGGCTAATGGGTGCCCTAGGGGCACCCGTGAAGAGCTAATAAATATCCCCGGTATCAATCAATTTCTACGGTCCTCACCATCTTAGTTGGAATAATGAATATTTTAAGGATCTAATTATCTCAATTGGAATAATTAATATTTTAATTTAGATAAATTAATATTAATTTTATAAATAAAGTTATTAATTCTACTAAACCTTATCACAATTAAACAACGGTTTGGCTAATGGGTACCTGATGGGCACCCGTGGAGAGCCGGTTATTATCTTGAAGTTCGTGCTAAAAGTTTGTCTGCTAAATACTGTAATAAGATTATAATACCCCTATAATAATTATTGTTTACTCTGGAAATATAATATTTATTGATTTTGAGGGTCTCATCATCTCAATTGGAACAATTAATATTTTAATTTAGATAAATTAATATATTATTTTCATAAGTGAATATATTGATTCCATAAGTGAAGTTATAACTAATTTCACCAAATCTTATCACAATTAAACAAACTATTTGACTAATTGGTGCACCAGGGATAGCCGTGAAGAGCCAATAATTGTCATCAATATCAATCAATTTCTACGGTCCTCACCATCTGAATTTTAATAATGAATATTGTAAGGTTCTCATAATCTCAATTGGAATAATTAATAATTTAATTTAGATAAATTAATATATTAATTCCATAAATGATGTTATTAATTCTACCAAATCTTATTACAATTAAACAAACGGTTTGGCTAATGGGTACCACAGGCACCCGTGGAAAGCCGGTTATTACTTTGAAGTTTGTGCTAAAAGTATGTCACCTAAATGTTGTAATAAGATAATAATAACCTTGTAATAATTATTGTTTAGCTTTGAATTATAATATTTATTGGTTTTAAGGGTCTCATAAATCTCAATTGGAAAAATTAATATTTTAATTTACATAAATTAATGTATTAATTTCATTATGTGAAGTTATTAATTCTATCATACCTTAACACAGTTAAACAAACAGTTTGGTTAATGGGTGTCAAGGGCACCCGTGAAGAGCCAATTATTATCCCAATATCAATCAATTTCTATGGTCTTCACCCTCTTAAATGGAATAATGAATATTTTAAGGGTCTCATCATCTCAATTGGAGTAATTAATATATATTTTAGATAAATTAATACATTAATTCCATAAATGAAGTTATTATTTCTACCAAATTTTATCACAATTAAGCAAACGGTTTTGCTAGTGGATACTCTATTGGCACCCATGAAGAGCCGATTATTATTTTGAAGTTTGTGCTAAAAGTATTTCTCCTACTTAGTGTAAGACAATATTACCCCTATAATAATTATTGTTTAGCCTTGAATTATAATATTGATTGATTTAAGTCTCTATTGGAATAATTAATATTTTATTTTAGATAAATTAATATATTATTTTCATAAGTCAATATATTGCTTTGATAAGTGAAGTTATGATTAATTCCACCGAACATTATTACAATTAAACAAACATTTTGACTAATGGGTGCCAGGGCACCCATGAAGAGCCAATTGTTATGCCAAATATGAATCAGTTTTTGCGGTCCTTGCCAACTGAATTGGAAGAATGAATATTTTAAGGGTCTCATGATCTCAATTGAATTGATTAACATTTTAATTTAGATAAACTAATATATTAATTCCATAAATTAAGTTATTAATTCTACCAAAACTTATCACAATTAAACATACTCCTTGGCTAATGTGTACCCCAGGGATATCCGTGGAGAGCCGGTTATTATTTTGAAGTTTGTGCTAAATGTATGTCTCCTAAATGTTGTAATAAGACAATAATACCCATGTAATAATTATTATTTAGCCTTGAATGATAATATTCATTTTAAGGGTCTAATAATCTCAATTGGAATAATTAGTAGTTAATTTACATAAATTAATATATTAATTTCATAAGTGAATATATTGATTCTATACGTGAATTTATAATTTATTCCACCAAAACTTCTTACAATTAAACAAACTGTTTGGCTAATGGTGCCAGGGGCAACCTTGAAGAGCCAATTATTATGCCCAATATCAACCGATTTCTACGGTCATCACCATCTGAATTGGAATAATGAATATTTTAATGGTCTCATCATCTCAATTGGACTAACTAATAATTTAATTTGGATAAATTAATATATTAATTCCATAAATGAAATTATTAATTCTACCAAATCTTATCACAATAAAACAAAAGGTTTGCCTAATGGGAACCATATAGGCACCCGTGGAGAGTCGGTTATTATTTTTAAGTTTGTGAGAAAAGTATGTCTCCTAAATGTTGTAATAAGACAATAATATCCCTGAAATAATTATTTTTAGCCTTGAATTATAATATTTATTGATTTTAAGGGTTTCATTATTTCAATTGGATAATTAATATTTTAATTTAGATAAATTAATAAATTAATTTCATAAGTGAAGTTTTTAATTCTACCAAACCTTAACACAGTTAATAAAACAGTTTGGCTAATGGGTGACAAGGGCACCCGTGAAGAGCCAATTGTTACACCATCTCAATTGGAATAATTAATATTTTAATTAGATAAATTAATAGATTGATTGCATAAGTGAAATTATATTTAATTCCACCAAACCTTATCACAATTGAAAAAATTGTTTGGCTAATGGGTGCTTTAGGGGCACCCGAGAAGAGCCAATTATTACCCCCAATATCAATTAATTTCTATGCTCCTAACCATCTGAATTGGAATAATGAATATTTAATTTTAAGGGTCTCATCTTTTTAATCCGAGTAATTAATATTTTTATTTGGAAAAATTAATATATTAATTGCATAAATAAAGTTATTAATTCTACCAAACCTTACCATAATTAAATAAACGGTTTGGTTAATGGGTATCCCAGGGACACCCGTGGAGAGCCTGTTATTATTTTGAAGTTTGTGCTAAAAGAATATCTCATAAATGTTGTAATAAGAGAATAATACCCCTGTAATAATTATTGTTTAGCCTTGGATTATAATATTTATTGATTTTAAGGGTCTCATCATCCCGATTGGATTAATTGATATTTTAATTTAGATAAATTAATATATTGATTTCAAAAGTAAAGTTATTAATTCTACCAAATCTTAACACAGTTAAATAAACAATTTGGCTATTTTGTGCCCCAATTATTAAACCATCTCAAATGGAATAATTAATATTTTAATTGGATAAATTAATATATTGATTTCATAAGTAAAGTTATAATTAATTCCAGCAAATCTTATCACAATTAAAATCAATGTTTGGGTAATGGGTGCCTCAGGGGCACCCATGAAGAGCCAGTTATTATCCCCAATATCAATTAATTTCTACGGTTCTCACCATCTGAATTGGAATAATGAATATTTTAAGGGTCTCATCATCTCAATTGGGATAATTATCATTTTAATTTAGATAAAATAGTATATTAATTCCATAAAAGAAGTCATTAATTCTACCAAACCTTATCACAATTAAACAAACGGTTTGGCTAATGGGTATCCCAAGGGCACCCGTGAAGAGCCAGTTATTATTTTTAAGTTTGTGTTAAAAGTATGTCTCCTAAATGTTTTAATAAGACAATAATACCCCTGTAATAATTATGGTTTAGCCTTGAATTATAATATTTATTAATATTAAGTTTCTCATCATCCCAATTCGAATAATTAATATTTTAATTTAGATGAATTAATATATTAATTTCATAAGTGAAGTTATTACTTTTACCAAATTTTAACACAATTAAACATACAGTTTGACTAATGGATGCCCAAAGACACCCATGAAGAGTCAATTATTACACTATCTCAGTTTTGGAATAATTAATATTTTAATTAGATAAATTAATATTTTATTTTGACTTTAAAATTAGTAAATTTTAACCTTGGATTGATTCTATTTTGTGGTATTAGCTGCATTCAGAGAAGTCCATCCAATCGATGATGATCATTGGTTTTTTGCCTTTACAAATTGATTCAAGTAAAGTTTAAGACCTTTTCTTTGTCAATAGTTTGTATTGATTATAAGAACAATGTTACAGAAAAAAAAGGCTTAAGAAAAATTGAGACAATACATACATTGCTCTTTCCTCAGACTTGTTAACAAAATTTACAAAGGTGGAGCAGGCAATCCATCTTTGTCTAAAATGAAAATTAAAGAAAATGTGGGTAAATCTACCCAATTTAATAGGCATATCTTCATTTTGATATGCTTAGGATTTCTAATTATGTAACTTTAAGTATTATATTTAAAAATGAAGGCAATAGTATTGGAATGAAAAGTAGAAGCATTATTAGAATGGTTAAAATTTTTTAAGTAAGCAAGTAGGAATTTTGAAATTTGGAAATTTCATTCATTACATTCTTATATTAAATCAAAATAAAGCGAGTATTGTAAATCTCAGTCTCTAAATGGTTTGAATACAGTCCCAAAGTCAACCTATTCTAAGTTTAATGGTTTGGTCTTGGTTGTTTGGTTGAAGATTTTGGATTGTTAATGGGTACATGGTTGGCTTCTTTACGATATGTTTTTTTTTTTTTCTGATTTTTTGGGGTATACGGTTTTTTGATTGTTTTGAAGTTATTCTTATATAGTGTTTTTAATAAACAATTTGGTTAATTTAGGTTCTTATTCCTAGGTAGTATTTTTTTTTATCATTTTCCCATGCCTTTGTAGCTATCTTTTTGATACCTCTGTTCTAGATATACTAATCTGTTTTTAATTATTGATTTGGATTATCTTTGGGGTATCTCCTGATAACTTGATTTTAATGGTTTGGTTAGAAGATGGTGATTTTAATGTTATTTGAGCAAGATGGGTCGTTCACATTGCATGGAAAAAATGCTATAGCACCGAATTGCTTGCCTATACAAAGGGCTCATGCAAGGTGCAAAGTGTGTCGAGTGAGTGGCGTGTCGAGCTGTGTTGTTAGTGAGTGAGTCTTGGTGTAGTAGTGAGTGAGTTGTGAGCAAGCCAGTATTAAGAAAAGCTAGAGTCATGTGAATGTAAGTTATCAAGTTGTTTTTCTAATTAGCCAAGCCAACATGGAGAAAGAAAATTCAACTTGTCCAGGGATAATAAGACTTACAATCTTATCCACTACTGTATCACAATTTTAAACTATCTAACAATGTTTCCATACCAATCCCATCCCTCAGATCCTGAGGGCCATCTTGTTCTTCAGTCAGCCTTGAGTTTATCCTCATCTGCCGCGCTTCGCCCTATATAGATATTCAAAACAAAATGTCAAAAACATTAATCTCATTAATTTTGAGCCTCATCATGGCAAAGGACCAAAACAATAGAAACATCATTATTAACTTACTTAAGTCTCAGTCTCTTCAGTGGACAACTATCAAGAAGCCTCTGCCCACTGACTTTTGGTTCGGTGTTATCATCAAGGCTGACATATGTTTTTCCACTCTCTCCATCTACTGAATTCAAGACAATCTCAAGGGAAATGCCTGCATAGCTGAAGCTGTTTTTGGCACTTCTTCCATAAGAAATCCATAGGCATAATAATATGAATTGGTTAAAGAGCATAAAGCGTTACAAAAAGTTTCACTCTGCAATTGAAGGAAGAAACCATTAGCTTTCCTCAAGAAATCAACTGGATAAAGCGGAGAGAAAAGGCAGAAAGGCAGTCCAATAGTTATGCCTAAATTAAAAACATTCACAACACAACCCTCATTTTTGTTCGCTAGCCGAGAACAAAGGCAATCAATTCAATAGAACAAATACGAAAAAGGAAACAATTAATGTTTGTAGAACAAAGGTTAGCCAAAACAAACAGTATGAGCAAATAGAAAAGAACAAATACCAAGAAGTCTATGAAAGATGAACGTTGAAGTGAGAAATTCTTATCGGCAACATGTTAATTCGTTGAAGTGACAAATAACCAAACAAATATGAATGGGTCAAAAACGACGTAGACGGGCTTCTGCGAAGTCACTAAAAAACCTCCAACCTCTTTCACATCCTATGAAACCATCACACAATTTTTTTGAACTAAGCAAACATGGTAAAGATCCCAAATTCTCATTCAAACCAAATCTACATCAAGAGTAATTAGCTAATTGATTTTTCAATTAAATAACATACTTTTTTTCACATCTAACCTTCTTTGAAGCAGGCATTCACACCCCAATTGGTTCATAATCCATTAGCTAATTTTTTAGTTTTCATTTTGCAGAAAATTAGGCCAGATATAGATATTCAAAATCAGGCTTATTAAATTGCAATTGTAATTCAGATAATGTTGCAATTCAAGAGAAATTGAATTACAAATCAAAAGCTAACTTTTACAAATATTTCTATAAGATAGTCTAAAAGTTAATACTAATCTTATTCCTTTACTTGAGGTCTTCAAAAGCTTTATCATCATGCCTTTCCCTTACAAATATTCAACACAGCACAATTAAAATCATTATATGAAACTTGAAAGTGATACATGATCAAATTAGTATCATCCTGCTCAACTTGAATCTGCAAATTTTCTCAACCCAATTTTTCTTAAGAAAATCAACTATCCATCAGGTGATGAAAATTGGTTTAATATGAAAATATTAATATGAAACTTGAAAGCACAGCACATTCATGCGACTCCAACATCATCCAAAATAAGTATGAAAATATAAGGGGAAAAAGGTATTCAATTCAATACAACAAATACTATAAAGGAGTACCATAAAAGAGAAAGATCGTGTATCCCACCTCAGACAACAGGTTCAGCTGCAAAAGGAGATGATGAAAACCAATTGAGAACAATCAACCCTAGGTTTAGAGTAAAATTCAGAAACCCTTCATAAAACAAAATAAGTACTTATTTACGCAGCAACATACCAAATACATCGAAAGAAATATACCTAAATAGGAAAGAGGAACCGAAATGGGATAAGGATGACAAAGGGACCGAATTTGAACATTGCTCTGGTGAGAGGAGAATGAAGACTGAGAAAACAACGTGCGTTTTTTCCCCGACCATTGACAGTGGCTGCAGCAACGTTTAGAAAGGAAAAGGCAGAACCCACAATTGGTCATTTGATTAAGATTACCAATAATTCAATCAAGTAACCATAAGGATTGAGAAATCTGTAAAAGGGTCAATGAATAAGTAACAAACAACCTCCTTACCAATCGAAGTATAAATAATCACAAAAAAACATTGATACTGTGAATTAATCCAAACATTCTTTTGGAGGTTGAATTATTTCGATAGATGCAAAAAAGAAGGAGCATCAACAATATCTGGTCATTAAGAAGTTATTCAAAGAAAAGAATACATATTTTCTACCAAATATTCAGAAAGGCATAACTTCAATACAGGAAAACAAATATTCACTGCTCCTACATTTTTGCCATCTAAAGAAAACTATCATATATTTAATAAACCTCCCAATCTGCCCTCCCCATTAGAACTCCAGCCTTCAATGATCATCCAAGTCTCTCCTTATCAATATCTTCCTTTTCCCTGGAAACAAAAGAAGGCACAGTAGAAAGATTCAGACCTTTTATCCAAAAAGAACAAAAAGTACTGCTCTACGCAAAAGGTCAGAGGAAAGTTTTCAATGGAGAATCGTCAACAATTTTCTTATTACTCTCTTCTACATCCAATGCATCTACCGTGTCAGTCAATCTGAATTCTGAATCTCCATCCTTCATCTGTGCAATCAGGATCAAATACGATCCACTGAACTAATACCTCTTCATCAACACTTAGAAAAGCCAAACCGACATTCTCACCAGAAGTAGGAATCTTGCAATCCCAAACCCTACTAACTCGTAAGGTAGTCACTTTGTTTCCAGGTCCATCCTTCAACTCCGAGATCTTCTTGGACTGCATATTCTTGACCTGATATAAACTCACAGAACGCACGAATCAAAAAAATCGATCAATAGTACAAATCAACAATAGCAAAGACAGAGGAGGTGAGGAAATCGATAAACCTTGACACGACTCATATTAACTTCCTGTGCAAAAAGGCAAGAACAAACAATCGGAAAACATCAAGATAAGGGAAAAACTTCAAAAATAAAAGGAAGATAAAAGGAGAAATATAGAGAAGAACAACTACCAAGAAACGAATCAAAACTGTGGAATAGAATATCAACTGATAGCGAAAGGGGTGTTAATTTATAGATGGCCAAAGACAATATCGCATGTAGAAGCGTTTAGAGCTATTGATGATAGATAATATATAAAACTGCCTACAAAACTCGAAATCAAGAGGTTGGAACCGAAAATCAATAGCTTAAAACAGAACCCCCTGACACAATAAACATCCCAAATATCCAACCCCATAAACGATATAAGTTGGCTTCCAATGACAGGAACACCAACTCACCTCACACGTAACCTGCTGACCAAAAATTTGTAGAATTGAACCTCGAAAAAGCTTAAAATAATCCATTAAGTAATCAATTTTCCCCTAAATATTTCTCGGCCAAAAACGAAAAAAGATGTTCAAATCATGGACAATTTGAAAAAATGGAATTGATTAATTTCAATTTTTGACAACTAAGAATGAGCAAAATAGACTATCGAGATAGTTCCCTGGATCAAGGGGATCACCCAACCCCTTTCCACACGATCCCATCACGAACCAAAGCAGAGACAAACCCCAAACACTGATTCACACCAAATCCTATCTCATGACTGACTGTGAGATGGATATTTTTTTTTTTGAATCTTGAAAAAGGAAGGGAGATAGAGTTTCCACACACAACAAACTAACTCATCAAAACCACTCTCACATCAAAACGTATCCACCAAAGAGCTCTATTTTAAACCCAAACAATATTTGAAATTATAAAATAATATAAGAGAGAAGGGGGCTGATGACTCGGCTCTGCTCTCTGATCTCTTTTTTAATAGACACAGAATCACATAAACAGAACCATCCATCCAATTATACTTGACGATACCCAAGTATGGTGCAAGTGAAAATGAAAGCCAGAAAACAAAAAAAGAAGAAGAAGAAGAAGAAGAAGAAGAAGAAAAAGAAAAATCCCATGAAATTTGTTAACTTCTGTTTAGACTTTCAACTAATGAATAGAATGTTGCCGGTAGTTTGTGAGATGACTTTTGCTCGTTCAAGAAGTCTTTTCCAATTAACCAAAAAAGAAAAATACAATCAGACAAACACTTACACGCCCACAGGACATGAGATGCCCATAATTTGCATTTATCCATTCATTCAAATATTCTCAATGCTTTGAAAATTTTGCTCAACAAAAAACATCTCAAATAGACTAGGAGGAGCATATCAATCAAGTTCTTAGCATCAAAGCCCACGTTGGATGCTGCGACCAGTGCTGTCAAAATGGAGGAGAAAATAGCAACATTTGATTTGATCAAAGATACCAAGTCGTTAATTTTTTAAGAGCTCTTTTCCACCTTTCATTGATAAAATTTCTTGACTGTCAAACTTTTCTATATAATCATAAATAATCATGAAGTGCTATAGCTTACTTGATTCCTCTTATACAATACATCCAAAATATTGATTTTAAATCCTGCTATTCATGTAAAGCAAGACTCTAAGATCTGATTCCTAGTTTGACTTCAATTCACAATGAAGCAAACTGATCATTCAATCATAAAATTCCAACCTAGTTTATGCATATGGAAAGAATAAATCTCCTAGATCCACAATTGAACAAAGCAGGGACCAAAAGAAATCAGCTAAGAGAAAGTAAGGGTGTGAGTTGAGTATTGGAAAGAAAGTGCTGTTGTAAGATATGGGTAGGTGCAATTGAGTTTATTCTTAAATTGGAACAGCATCCTCCTATCTTGACATTTTGAAAACTTTTTCCCAACTCGACAATGGCCAAATATTAGCTGAGGCCATTTTCTTCCTGGAAAAGCGAAAATGTTATTCAATACGCGTTATACTGGCCTCGTTTATACATCGGAAAAATCCTCTCATGTAATCGAATAATCAAACACCAACAGGAAAAAAGACATGAGAAAGCAATAAATTCAAGAACCCTGAATAGCCAAAAACTGAATCAATTGATGGAACTGATATGTTTTTTACATCAACACTGCCATAGAACTAAGAAACAAATCTACATGGGCGCTAAAGTCATAAAATATTTACAATGCTCCAATGAGAATTGTCAAACCCTTTTGCAAATCCCGATGCTGCATCAGAAACCTTTAAAATCCACATGCTCTCGAATCAACCCTTTCTCTAATCTCACTAACTCATGACTCAAATATCTAACAATATCACTTACAAACTAAATATAGGATCTCATCCAGGTGTTACATCATATATATTGGTAAATCGAATTCTGAAGAGCTTTGTATCAAACCGCTTGATACTGACATGAATCGAATCTCCCCATGGGTAAAACACACAAAAAAATCACCAACCATTGCAGCTACTGATGACCTCCTCACTCAGTCCCAAGAAAGCCACCCAAATCTCCTCTGCGGAAGTGGGAATCTGACAAACATGGAATATTTCAACATTTTAGATATAAAACAAAGAAACGTGATCAAAGAATGAGTGAAAAAGGAATCCGACAAATAGAAATCCAAAGTAAGGAAAAAGGAAACAGTGATGACCTTCAAAGGCCTCCTAGTTGTAGCATGGTATTAACAGATAGGACAAAAGGCTCCATAAAGAAATACTGGATAAAAAAAAATACACATAAGCATAATTTAAAGCATCTGCATCAAACTGCTCAATATGAACATGAATCGAGTTCTCCTTCCAATTTGACAGAAACACAAATATCCCCTGGATCACATCACATGGCAGAAAATATTGGATTAAATTCAGCAACTTGTAAAATAATCACCAACTAAACTGGTCAGCAGTTCCAAAGAAGGGAATACCCACCTCTTCCTCATAAGCAGAAATCTTCTTCTCAATAACTTGCTAACCCGCAAGACTGTTACCTTGTCTGCAAGGCCTCCTCGAAAATCTGCTACCATTTTTTTTTTTTTTAAGATCCTCTGTCTAAAAATCCCAAAGATCACATAGAAATCAATTCCAGATCAATCCACTATCAATTCGAATATCAGAAAGAAACAAAAACAGGAACCAAACACCAACCTTAACACGCCCCATACTAAAATCCCAAATAAGTAAATCGAAAAAATATAAATCAGAATCTCACCACCGACAATTGAAAAGAAACTGGAATCAGCCAAATTGGATAAATCAAATCTCGGTAAAGAATCAGTGAAACAGAAAAGGTACACAGAAGCTAAAAAGGGGACAAACCAAACACCAACCTTAACACACCTCATCCCCAAAGACCGAATAAGAAAATCGAAAAAAGAGAAAAATCAGAATTACAATATCAACGTAACAAAAGAAATCAGTATTAGACAAACAGGATAAATCAAGGCTCAGTAAAGAATTAGTGAAACAGAAAAAATACAGAGAAGCTAGAAAGGGAATAATATCAAAACCACTGTGAGGAGGAAGAAGCACGATAACGATGAAAAACACAGCAGGGAGAGGCCGGTATTTATACCAAGTCAGAGACTAACCAATGCCTCCGAAACAAAGATAAGATTTATGAAAGGAACCCCATAAAATAGAACCTCTGAACCCAGTAAACATCTCAAATTTCCAACCTCATAAACGATTGTTTTTTGCAGCCAAAGAATAATATCCAAGATCAATCACACCATGCATTCACACTAAGGATAAACCCCTCTCCGATTTCACACTGTCGAGAAATAATATTGGATTCTTAAATTAGAAAATAATATTAGAGAGGGAGGGGGATGCTGATGTGGCATAGCTGTATGAGCTCTATTTTATCTAACTTTAATAGATAGGTATAGACTATTTATTCAAAAATAATTATAAACTACAGTGTGAGATAGCAAGGAAAAAAAAAGAACTACGGTGTGATGTGTTGCACAGAGGTGGCAATCGGGCGGGTCAGGTTGGGTTCGGGCCATCGGGTTCAGGTCGTTTTCGGGTTCGGGCTTAAGTCGGGTTCGGGTTAAATTTGGGTCGGGTTGATTCGGGTTCGGGTTGAATTTGGGTTGGGTTGATTCGGGTTCGGGTCAATTTTGGGTCAGGTTAATTCGGCTTCGGGCTCGGGTTGGATTTTGGCCAGATCTTTTGCCCATTTTTCCCCGGATGAATAATATCATAAACCTTTTCAAATTTCATATGTAATTTATTAGTTTACCTTTTAAAACATATATAAACATACAATAATAGTTGAAGTGTGAATTACATGAAGGGCAACCTTATTCTCTTACCACATTCATTTGGGGTACTATTTGCATGGTTTTTTGGTCTCTTTGTCATCGGTTTTTTTGTTATTTCCTAGAACTCTTAAGGGTAATTATGACATTCCAATCTTTTTTTGCCCTCCACCATTGGTTTTTATGTAATTTGGTGTAGCTGGCAAGGATGAATATGGTTGTTCATGTTTTTTCTTTTTATCTCACCTAGGGTTTAATGTGTTTTTTGAGGGTTTCTTTTATCTAATTTAGGGTTTATATTGTTTTTTAGGGTTTGGTTAGGGTTTGACTTTCATGTCATGGGAGACAATGCTTCATCTCACTTTGTCATGTCATGGTTAGGGTTTAGCTTTCATGTCATGTCATTTTCCTTTTTGTCTCCCTAGTCATTTTTTTAGGATTCCTTTTTTTTTGTCTTCCCACATAGGTTGGTTTAGTTTTTAGCATACTTAATTAGGCTTTAGTTTTGCATTGGATTAGTGTAGAATGTTGATTGCCATGGTTTTTATTATTTGAGTTAGGCTTGATTATTATATTTTTTGGGTTATTATATGTTATTCATAGAGTGGTTGATTTGAACATGCTTAATTTTTGTTTTATTTAGTAGCCAACTAGCCATATTACATATTTGATTATTATAGAACGTTGATGTTGATTTTTTTTTTGTTACTACATGTGATTGTAGAGTAATTGATGTTGGTCCCGTATGAGTTGCTAGAGGGGGGGGGGGGTGAATAGCAGACTTTTAAAACTTTGAAGAATTTACTAACTCTTCTGCAAAACAGAAAGTTAGTGCGGCCAATATATATGACAAAATTAGTGGGAATAAAAGAAAACAGAACAATATTGCGACAAATTCAGATATGCAGAACAGATAAAGGAACAAGTGCAATATTGAAACAGATAAATAGCAGAGAGGTTAAGGGATAGACGATGGCATGCAATGAAAGCTTTAATGCAGAGTAACTAAAAGGGATTGGAGATATCTTATCAGTGCACAGCAATTTATAGAGGTTCGGTCCTCCTGACCTACGTCCTCTACCTTGGTTCCCCACTAAGGATTTTAGCCAATCCACTAACCCGATGTAGTTACGGGCCTACACCAAGCCGTTACAGCAACCAAGCTTTCCCCAAGCTTGACAACATAGAGCTTTCCCCAAGCTCAAACAAGTGCTCCCCACACTGATCAATAACCTAAGCTTTCCCCAAGCTTAGAACAAGTGCTCCCCGCACTGTTTACAATCAAGGATATAGTTTGAAGAGTGTGTAGAGTGATCCTATATGATCTAGATACACTGAGTAGGTTCAAGGTTAAGTTTAGGCAAGATTTACAATGAATAGAGTTTAGAGTGATCTTGCAAAAAACCAAGCAGTATGAAAAAGTTGAGTGTAGCGCTTCTTGGTTGTATTTCTTGTTGTCTACTCTGTTCTTTTTCTTGAGTCTTTATATAGTCAAATCAGCCTCCAACGGTCTTCTCCTTATTAAATGCAAATCCCTCAAATCTGTCAATTTGTTTCCTTAAATACTTAGATTTGCTTCCAACGATCATATTCTTTATCAATTCCAAATCCTTCAAATCTGTCAAATCATGGCGTTGAAAGTTCCATTTGAATTATAGCCGTTGTAGTTGACTTTATCTATCGTTTGGTAAGATCTGACTTGCTGTTGATGTCTGGTAGTCCCACTAAAGTGATGCTTCTTATTATTGGCACTAATTCTTGCTTCTGGTATTGACTTTTGCTTCTGGTGTTAGTCCCACTAAATTCACCTTCCACTTTGTTGGCACTAATACTTCCTTCTGCTGAATACCTTATCTACAGTAACTTGTAGCTTCTGCTTCTGCCTTGATGTGCTGAGCTAAGTCTTCATCAATCCTTCTTGACTTAAGCTTTCCATAAGGGCTTTATCATAGTATGTTTCCTCTGTGCTAATGAGCTTCATGTGGATCGGTTTGGCCACAACCGTACGTTAAGTATAATGCTCAATTAAACACTGCACACTAGATAGCTTGATTAGTCACACTAAATAGAATGTTTTGTTATCATCAAAAACACATGGAGTCAACAATCTCCCCCTTTTTTGATGATGACAAAACACCCCTTGAATTGAAGTGTTGTGACATGAATAAAAGATATAAGAAGTTAGAGAATTTTACCAAGCTCCCCCTGAATATATGCATTAGTTGCTTCAAGCAACTATTCTAAGCAATAGAACTTCAGAGCATGTGAGATTGATCAGAGCAAAAATGCTAAATCAGAAATAAAGGCATCAGAGCTATAGAGGAATCAGAGCATTAGTTAAAATGAAACAACAGAGCAAATAAAGTTAACCAAGTGTGAGACAATATGATCAACCAACAGTATCTATCTCAAAAGTAATAAATCAGAGCATGAAGTAAAGAGAGATAGAATATATAACTCAAGAATCAATTCTAATAAAGCAGTTAGTGGCATTAGAAAATATGATAATATTATTTCCACTAATTGCTAGAGGGGGTTTGAGAAATATACTAATACCAATTGAAGTATTTGATACCAATCGTTGAAGTTTGTGAAGCTCCCCCTTTGAGTAGTCAATTCTTCAACCCCTGCGACCCCATCCCGCATGTCATAAAGTTCCCTTTATGCCATGCTGGAAAACATGCTGAAAAGTAGTCTCCTTAAAGCGCAGGCATGTAGTATTCTGTCTAACTCAGGCAGCTACAATTCAATTCAAGCTCTTATTTTTCTCCCCCTTTTTGTCATAATCAACAAAAGGGTTTGAAAATTTTCTGCAAAAGAAGGTTAGTAGCAGCAAATACAAGGTGCAATATCCCAGAATATAAGAGAAGTTCATAGATAAGCTCCATAGATAGCACCTACTAAGATAAGATAGAACCATTAGAATCCAAAGGCACATTCAGTGCCATTAAAGAAAGAGGGAGGAGAAAAGATATCCAAATATCCAAAGCACACACAGGTGCCAAAAATATTCAGAATGCTAAAGTGCAAATGTTATGCTAAACAAAATATGCCAATGCAAATGTATGCAAGAATCCTAAGTTCTTCCATCTATCTCGCATAAACTCTTTTTTATCAGAAAACCAGGTCCAGAGTCATCATGCTTTCTTTGATCTTTTGGACTGCTGTTTCTCTGAAGTAGTTTCATCAACATTTGCATGCTTCATTCTTGGTCGTTTCCTTTCTGGAGTAGTCGATATAGTGAGACTGGCAGCATCTTTCTTTTTGCTTGGAGTACTTGAACCATCTTTACTAGTGGGAGTAGAAGCCTTAGCAGAGGTGACTTTCTTTTTACCCTTTGAGGCTGTTTTAACCTTAGGAGTATCTTCCTCGCTTTCATTAGAGGATTCTGCTTCATACTTGCTACCAGATTTTTCTACTTCAGTCCCATCATTTGCAATATCTTCCTCCTTTTTCAGATTCATCTCCATCCTGATCATCATCATTTTCACTTGTAGATTTTTCAGTATCTTCTTTGTTGTTCTCATCATAAGAGTATTCTGATTCTACAATTATTTCTTCATCTTATTGATAATAATCTGAGCAAGATTAACTTTGACACCCTTCCAAATGCAGTAGAGAAGCCAGACATCATCCTTTGTGATATAATGCTGACTACCCTTCTTAAACCAAAGACTGTTGCTTATGAAGTGATGTAGTAACTTTACATCAGTTTTCAATCAGCTTTCTTTAACTTTCTTTGGATGGCATCTTTTCTCTCTTCCCACTGATAACTCTCCAAGCAGTATTGTAATCAAACTCCTTAGGTGGTTTTGAATCACCTTTATAGTATTCAATTTTCTGTAACTGACCAATGGTCTCAGCAGTGATCACAGCTTCTTGACCACATATATAGACATAAAATCCATCATCTCCACCATTAGCTCATTTATCAGTGATGATACTAGTAAAGAATTCTCTGACCATTTTCCATTCTTATTCTGATAAAGTATTAAGCGAGAAAAGAATCGAGATCAGAGGAGTGCAATCGTGCAAATGCTGAATGCCGATGCAGCTATGAGAGAATAAAACTAGGGTTTGCTTAAAAACAGAGTTAATGAAAAAGGTTTAGAGAGAAAATCAATTTAAAATAGAAAGAGAAGAGTTTTAAAAAGGAAGGAGATCTTGGAAAATAGAAGGAAAATAAATGATTTGAATAAAAAAGCGTTTTTCCAAAAATTAAATTTAAAAATATTTGACAGTGAAATAAAGAGGGAAACTTCACGCTAATAAAGGGCTGACGTGTCAGGATTAAATCCTGACAATTTTGAAAGAATTTTAGTCCCACTACTGTCAAACAAATTTTTAGTGTGAGCAACCATAGTCAATTCTGAATGAATAATGCATGATCACACATGACATGCATCTATCATCCCTAATTCATTTCTAATGCGACTGAAATGCTCATCACACAGTGGCTTAGTAAATATGTCAGCAAGTTGATGCAAGGTATCAACAAATTTAATTTCGATATCACCTCTTTGGACATGGTCTCGAATGAAGTGATGTCTTATCTCGATGTGCTTGGTGCGAGAGTGCTGAACTGGGTTCTTGGTGATGTTGATGGCACTGTCGTTATCGCACAACAATGGCACATTGCTTATTTCAACTCCAAAGTCTCTCAATTGTTGCTTGATCCATAGTATTTCAGCACAGCAACTTCCTGCAGCTATATACTCAGCCTCGGCAGTTGATAATGCCACTGAGTTCTGCTTTTTACATGACCATGAGACAAGCGTGCTTCCAAGGAATTGGCAAGTCCCACTGGTGCTCTTTCGATCAGTCTTGCTACCAGCAAAGTCTGCATCAGAGTATCCTAAAAGTTCCAAGCCTGTACCTTTTGGATACCACAAGCCTAGACTTGTTGTTCCCAAGAGATACCTAAAAATTCTCTTGACAGCAGAAATGTGAGATTCTTTGGGGCAAGATTGAAATCTTGCACATAAGCATACACTAAAAAGAATATCAGGTCTGCTAGCAGTTAAGTATAGAAGTGATCCAATCATACCTCGGTAGAGCTTCTGGTTCACTTCTTTACCTTTTTCATCTGAGTCCAGTTTAGTCCCACTAGCCATAGGTGTGTTCATTGGCTTGCTTTCATGCATGTTGAATTTCTTCAACATCTCTTTAGTGTATTTGGCCTGATTGATGAAGATACCATCTTTACATTGTTTGATTTGTAGTCCAAGAAAAAATGTCAGCTCACCCATCATGCTCATCTCAAATTCACCCTGCATTTCCTTAGCAAAATACTCAAAGAGACTTTCATTAGTGGCACAAAAAATTATATCATCAACGTAGATCTGAACAACAAGCAGATCAGTGTCTTTCCTTTTTAGAAACAGTGTAGTGTCGATACTCCCTCTGGTGAAACCTTTTTGAAGTAAGAACTTTGATAGTCTCTCATACCAAGCTCTAGGAGCTTGTTTGAGTCCATCAAAGCCTTGTGCAATCTGAAAACATGGTTTGGATTTTTGAAATCTCCAAAACCAGGAGGTTGTTCTACATACTCTTCTTCTTGAATGTTGCCATTCAGGAAAGCACTTTTCACATCCATCTGAAATAATTTAAAGTCCAAATGACAAGCAAAAGCAAGTAAAAGATGAATAGCCTCTAACCTGGCAACAGGAGCAAAAGTTTCATCATAATCAATGCCTTCTTCCTGGTTATAGCCTTTGGCTACCAGTCGGGCTTTGTTTCTTACCACTTTACCAGTCTCATCTAACTTATTTCTGAAGACCCATTTAGTGCCAACAATGGGGTGACCCTTAGGTCTTGGCACTAAAGTCCAGACTTTGCTTCGCTCGAACTGGTTTAGCTCCTCCTGAATTGCTGTCATCCAACTTTCTCCATTTTCTTCTTCTTCAAATTGTTTTTAGGTTCCATTTGTGAGATGAATGCTGCAAATTCACAAGTCTCTTTAAGGCCACTTTTGGTTCTCAATCCTTCTCTAGGATCACCGATAACTTAATCAATGAGGTGATTCCTTATATACTTCCAAGCTCTTGGAAGATCATTATGTTGTTCTTCTACTCTCTGTAAACTTTCAATAGGAGGATCTTCTTGACTTTCTTTTTCCTCTGGAACAGAATTAGTGTCACCAATTTGCACCTGTTTTATGCTCGCACTAATTTCATCTGCATCATCATCATCAACAACTACCTTTCTCGGTGTAGCATTAGTCTCATCAAAAACAACATGTATTGATTCTTCTACAACTAGAGGAGATTTGTTAGACACCCTGTAAGCTTTAGAATTTAGGGCATAGCCAAGAAAAATGGCTTCATCACTTTTGGCATCGAACTTTCCAATGGTGTGTTTTCCATTATTCAAAACAAAACACTTGCAGCCAAAGCTTCTAAAGTCAGAAATATTTGGTTTTCTCCCTTTATAAAGCTCACAAGGAGTTTTTGAAAGCATAGGTCTGATGGAGACCCGATTTAAAATATAAGCTGCAGTTTGAGTGGCTTCTGCCCAAAAATACTTTGGTAAATTGTTTTCACAAATCATAGTTCTAGCCATGACTTTTAGTGTTCTGTTTTTCCTTTCCACCACACCGTTCTGTTGTGGTGTTCTAGGAGCAGAAAAATTGTGAGAAAAATCCATTTTCATTGCAAAAGCTTTCAAAATCATGGCTTATGAACTCACCACCATGGTCACTTCTAACACCACTGATGTTATAGCCTTTTTCATTCTGAACAAGTTTACAGTGTTTAGCAAAAAGCTTCTAAAGCTATCATCCTTATGACTGAGAAAGTAAACCCATGTATATCTAGAGTAATCATCAACAATCACAAAGCCATAGGACTTACCTCCCATACTAATGACATCAATTGGACCGAATAGATCAATATGTAAAAGCTCAAGTGGTCTTGAAGTTGAGACAACGTTCTTTGACTTGAAAGNGCTTCTGCTTGNTTCCAAACTGACATGCCTCACAT